>NEWO01000140.1:672158-776301 GCA_003013225.1 Phalaenopsis aphrodite
TATGTATTTTGGGTATGATATACCTTTTTTGCTTTTCCTTTTTCGTTTTATTGTGTCGAATTGTAATGCGGAAAGAGGAACCCCTGGGACTTCATGTATCTTTTTTTTTATTTTAGTGGGGATCTTCTCTCCCTCCCTTTGTAACCTCTTTTTATATTAACACGTAGGGAGCCACAAGTAGCTCTATGATATATATATATATATATATATATATATATATACACACGCACGCACACACACACACACATACATACATACATACATATTAAATTTTTATGTAATTAATTAGGATAGTGTTGTGTTAAATATAATTCAATAATCAAATCATTGACCAATGAATACATTTACAAGCCAGCTTGTTGATTTATATGCTAGAATTTTATTTCCTTCCAGCTTCAATAATATAATTAAAGCAATATGTACTATTTATTCAGCATTAACACATATATGATCAAGCTGCTATAAGCTTTAATGGTTATAAAACTGTAAGACCAAATTTTGAATTCAAAATAGCTCAGCATATCTTGTATTTATATTAAGACCATTGCATCATAGATTTTAAAAGGCTTAGGTGCATGGTTTGGTTGATAGTCCTTTCGACACATATATTAGAAATTATTAGGTCTAAAATTCTTAACGCTATATGAGGTTACAAGTTATAAGCCCTCTTACAAATCTTTACAAGTTATTAAATTGGGCTTAGTTTGGAGGTTTTCTCTCAATGATGAATCTCACCTTAAATTTTGGTTGGTTGTCATTGCTCATAACCGTGATATTTTTATAAAGAAAAAATTTATAGATCGTTTCTTAATATTATCTTATTGAAAAATAATTCTTAGATTGGATTATGCTGATCGATTTAAATAATAAATTTGATTGTACATTAGATACATGTATGCATGAATCTCGAAGAAATGCAATGGACAAAAAGTACAGAGGAGTACAACTAAGGAAGGCCCGCTAGTGGAAATGCAAGTACCCACAAATGGAAAACAAAGGATCACGGATGGAAGACCAAACGTACATCAGCGGAAGATTGAGGGTCAGTACTAGAAGGCTAACCGTTCACTAACATAATGTTGAGAGACCAACCTGACCAGATTAAACCGACGTTGAAATCTGATTGAGCGAAGGACATCCAAGCCAAAGAATAAAGCCTATCAACCCAAGCAGAGACATCGATCTGTCTTGTGCAATAGCTCGACTTAAGGGAGGAATTTAACATCAACACCTATCTCACAAATGCCCTGAGAACTTTCATCCAGAGCTGAGAATAGCCATCATATAATTAAACGAAGTGTCCCCAAAGGCTCACATCATTGAAAAGTTAACCTCTGCCTTATATAATAATAAGCATAGTGTTGTGCTTTGTTGCTTTTGGATTTATGACTCCTAGTAGGGATATTGTCTACACAAGCCTAGGTATTTTGTACAAGGCAACCCATGTTTCCAATATTGACACGGTTGGCTTCTTGATTTAGTTAAGGAATAACACTAGTATGATGAGGGGGCACTGAAAGATTACTGCTTTGTAGTTAGACATTTTCAATCAGTGGTTGATCTTAATTTCAAATTAGATATTAACATGAGAATTCTTTTGAAATTATGATAAAAATTTCCTCAGTCATGGAATATGGTCTTAAAGTATGAATGGGTTGCGAGAAGACTACCCCACCACAATTATGCCCGTGAGATTTTTATGAATGGCCTTTCAAGAATGCAATGAAGATTGTCTCCCAGCCTGGAACTAGTTCTCATAGACTTGATGAGATGTAAGAAAACTACCCTATCACAATTGTTCCCAATATGTTGACGTGAATAACATTTTAAGACTGTAGTGAAGGTTGCCCCCTAGCTTAGAAATACTTCTCATAGACTTGGCAACTGAATGAAAAGCGTGAAGAATACTGAATGAAAATCATGCCAGAAATTTTAACATGAATGGTCATTTTAGACTGTAGTGAAGGTTACCCACCTCATCAAAAAATGCCTCAAAAATAATTATTCAATGACGTTCACTTCCATTGATGAATTTTAGAAGTGTAAGATGAGTCTTTGACAATACTTTAATTTATGATGAACTCTTCCACAAATAATTTAGCAAGCAAATTAAATATATGACTGATCCCTCTAATGAGTGAATAAAACCAAGTATGTGTTTGGTCTTTAATAACAGCATAATGGAGCACATTATAAGCTTCTTGTGTATAACGATCAATGTATTCATATGGGTCAGACATCCTATTATACGAAACAATGCTTGAAATCTTGAACCCTGTTAGAACAAGGAATTGAAGGATGATCTCATCAACAAATGATAACTATTGAGAGCAACATCGGAAAGATAAATGAATTCTTCTTGCACTATACATTATATCTCATCACAGATTGTGAGAGGCCAATGTAATTTCTTCATCTATGTTGGGGGTTTGTTGATAGATTTGCTACATGGGATAGAAATGTAGATCAAATAATGTACATGAGTTCATCTTCTTGAGGAAGAATACAAATGTGTGGAGGGGGAGTTATTTGTGTACCTCTAATTGGTGGATTTTGTGGTCGTTGCACTCCTTCAGTATACACTACTAATGGTCGTCTCACCTTACATAAAAGTCAAAGGATCTCATTTTGAGACTCCTACATTCTTCATACACGATTATCAAGAGGTGCAAAAGAGGTTCTTTTCCCAGTTGGATGATGTATATCATTGGAAAAATAAGCATAGACTTGGCATCACGTACTTTAGGATTATGTCCAATGGGACTTTGTTTCCTATAGATGTTGTTAAACTGTTGCATGTTGTAAAATTAACTGCAATAGTGATAATTTTAAAATTTATGCATTGTAAGAAAATCTAGACACACGGAAATAAAATAAAAGTAGCAGGAGACACCAAGGTTTTTTAAGTGAAAATTTCCTAGAAAGTGAAAAAGTAAAGGGTCTAGCCTGGTCAAAGTAATCAACCATTATATGATTGTAAGTGCATGGGTCCACACTTCTTTTAAATTAGAGATGATGGAATTATAATATTGATAATTACATGTGCATAATAGTCTTTCAGTTTTAATAGTCTAATTTAGTTACAATAAATATAGTTCTTGGTGATAAATATAATTTTTGCAACCTAAAGACTCCTCCCCAGAGCGAGCAATCTTGAGACTGCCCTCCCGAGCAAGCAACCTAAAGACTCCCCTCCGGGACAAGAAATCTAAACATTCCCCTCCGGGGCGAGCAATCTAAAGACTCCTCTCAGAGACGAGCAATCTAATGACTCCCCTCTGGAGTGAGCAACCTAAAGTCTTCCCTCCAGAGAAAGCAACCTAAGGACTTCTCCGGAGCAAGTGATACACCAAAACTTACTGTGAAATAAGTTGACCACACAATGCAAGTATATTTGTCAAATAATAATATGGTTAAAGAATACCTCATATTGATCTCATGAGGAAAGGGCTAAGATCTATTCTGATGGGAAAATCTCTAGTTGACTAAACTTTTGAACATATTTTAGTGTGATCACAAATAGATGATGGTTTTATAAAATCCTATTTAAAATGAAAAATAAAGATAACGTGTTAAGTAAAGATGGAAAACAATGACAAATAAATCTTACTATTCTTCAAGGTATGTGAGGCTCGCACCCCTGTGATTTAGGAAATGTGATGATTCGTGATTTTCCTAGACTCTCCTCAACGCGGTTGCTGTCAACAAGGATAGAAAGTCCTCCTTATGCATATATCTAAGTCAAAAGAAGGTTACAATTCATTAAGTTGAGGCTTCCTGAATCCTCATGACAACTCGTGAATTTGTTCTGATCCCCTTTCTAGATTGCAAAACTCAGATAAAATAAGTCTATTGTTACCCAGATTTTGTGGTTTACCATTTCATTCTTTTGCGCAACAGGTAGAATTCATATATCACAAAATATGTTGACATCCAAATTCATCAAATTAGAGGTAAATGAAACAATATGATCACAAAAAATGAAAAAGCTCTATTTTCTAAAGAAATTGATACGGGAAAAGAAATCATCCAAAAATATCACAAAATCACATCCCATAAATCGTAGATGTGTGAAAAAAAGTTTAGCTACACATGATAAAAAGAACACCCAAAAAATAACCTCACAAAACCATTGTTGCAAGTAAAACTAAAATGTAAACACTTTTAAAAAAAAAAATTCACTCTTCCATTGCAGCCAACTCCTCTCTCAAACAATAATCTCTCAAAACATATTAGAATAATACAAAAAAATGTAGAAGAAGTCTTTAGGACCTCAACCCTTGGAGAGGAAGATTAAACGTAGGAAAACTCTCAAAAACTTCTTCTCCATTTGTATCCAACTTTTCTCTCCACCAAAGAATCCTTCTATTCGTGCTCTAGCTTCCCTTTTAAAGATTCAACAAAAATTGGCATTAAAAAAAAACTTCCAAAATGCGATCCGGCGGTCCAACGACGTGATCACTTTGGACCACTCCTGAAACCGACATGGTTATGCCAAACGACACTTTTTTGGGTGTTTTGACTCAAATTTGCATTTTTGAGACCTATAACTTCCAAAATGGCACAAAGAACCTTTCATAAATTTAAAATTGTTATAAAAGAAATGAAATAGCAAGTAAAAAAGAATAATAGCATGTAGGTAAAATCAGGTAAAATTGACTCATGTAATCTCATAGCTTGTTGGAGCCTCATGAGAATATAATACATACTCGTATAGGTTTCTAAATTTTTCAGCTTGTCTATCGAAGTCAAATAAAAGTGTTTTAGTGTCATTTTAGGGTCAATTATTCTTAAGGTTTAATAACTTGATTTTTCTTAATTCCCTTCATTCCGTCTCTAGGAAATCCCAAAGATTCTTCAATTGGTGATAATTAAAATATCTTAACTATCCTCTAATGTTTAAAGGAAATATTAGTGGACCAGCCAATCTAATCCTACCTAACTTTTTTTTTTAAGATAACAATTAATGGGTTTCATTAAACACTCATACAAAAGTCTTATCACTTAAGTTTTATTAAGACCCTTTCTTGTTTTTTCTTTCAATTTTTGTGCCACCCATAAGCTTCTTCTTAGGGCTTTTTATATTTTTACTTTTCTCTTTTGCTTCTTTTTCTTATTTTTTTGTTCTTTTCTTTTCCTTCCTTTTATTTTTATTTTTATTTCTTTTTCTTATGAAAATTACTATATCTTGTTAGACAAAATTTTAATTTCCCTTTTTAAATAAGATGAAGATTAGTTCCCTTAAGTAATAAATCTCAAAAATAATTATTTAATGTCACTTCTTCAAGTTATCTTTTCGATTAAAAATATAAGGCAACATTTAATTCGCTAAAAAACACTGACAAGGCTTAAATCTTCTTTGGTTTACTTCTCAATATTTTAATTAAGCTTTTTTTATTATCTTGAGATTTTTTTATTACAGTTAAAGTCGGTAAGTTTTAAAATCTCATTATTGAAATATTAAGGTTAATCTTTCCTAAATGATATTTATCAACTTCTTAAAAAACTTTTGAAAAGAAGGTTTAATTAATCATAATTTCTAGTCGGGGTTATCATATTAACATTTTTAGTCTTTTACTGAGTTATATAAACTGCTCTCAGAAACACAAACACAAAAGAAGGTAAATATCACAACCCCATCCCCAACTTATTTTTTTCCATAACATAAGTAACATATAGATGAAAGTAAACTTAGGTACAACAAGTAAATGCAGAAAGAGTAAATACATGAGCATTCACATAGCCTCAAAATACAAGTGTGTAAAATATGGAACAAGGCATAAATCATGAGAGGTAAATGTTCAAAGAAAATTTCAAAAAAAAATTTTTAAATAATTTCTTTAAACAAATGTAGAAAGTGAAAACATTCTTATCACAGCAGATAACAGTTGGACTATCTCTCAAAATAGCGTTTGGTTTAACCCCTCAACCTAACAAGAAAGGCTTCCTCCAGGAACAAACTTCCAATATAATAATTTCAGATCAATCACCCACTCTTTTGTTGATCCCGAAATTTCTATTAAATCCTCAAATTTTAGTTTTTCTTGCAACTTTTCTCTCTCTGTTTGATAGCAGTCTTCTAGAAGGTATGTGAGGGGTTTTATAAGATGATCATTCCTAAGGGTATTTTCTAAATCCAAATTCTTTCCAAATAATTCATCTATTTGCGAACCAATCTATTCCTCATAAGTTGCAAGAAATTGTTCCCTATTAAAATAATTCAATGTTTCCTAAATTTTTGGTCAAGTTCTCTATGATTCTTTGAGTTCTAGATCTAACTCTTCTTGGTTACTCTGTTGCCCAATGATGTCTCCCAACTCATCCCCATGGGGAACTCTTATGGGTGATACTATATGCTTAACTAATTCCCTTACAATGCAAGGGGGTGCTCCAAAAAGAAGAGCACACTCTTCCTCAGTCATTGTCCAACCAAAATCATCAAACTCAACCCGCTCTCAGGGACCAGTTCTTTAGATTCAATATTTTTGCTCTCGGGGTTCATTACTTAATAGGGTAGCTAACTACCAAACTTGATTTTCTATGTTTTTAAGGGCATGAACTATGTCACATAGACCATAGTAGGTTGTTACAAGAGTGTCAGTTGGCCACAGAAGTTGTAATGGAAGACCGTAATTATATGTGTTAGTCATATAAGCTGTAAAGGGTAGCTACAGTGATGAGTCCATCGGATTCTTTTGAGATTCGTGCTAATGGGTTTTTTCGTGTACATGACACATCATATGCATTTTAATTTAATTTTAACATTCACTTCAATAGAATGAAAAAAGAATAGATCTGAACGATTCATCCACTGAGAAGTAAATAAATAAATAATTTAAAATTATAAAAAAAAATCAATTTTACATATTTTACTTTGAATAATATAATCAAAGTACATTAGTATTACGTAAAATTAAACTATTATAATTAGATGCATGGTCATCACTAGAAAGTACTAATACATTGTAGTCTTATGTACACTCTCAAAAAAAAAAAAGTGCACTTTTGTATTTGCATATTTAACTCTTCACCTTTAATTTTGATATTTATATTCTTTTATAAATGTATGAATCTATGTAATTAAGTATTTTGCTTTTAAAAGTTAATAACAGTAATATTTTGAAAGGTGATATGAAATATTTAACTTTTATACTGTAAAAAAATCAAAATTTAATTGTTCGACATATAAATATATAACAGTCATGTAGTAGTAATTAAATGCGCTAAAAAATGTTGGCTCTTAAAATATATATAATAAAAGAGCTCAGTAAAATACATTGGTAAAAATTATTACCAATATTTTGAAGATTATTTTATAATCTTAATATTTTAAAAATATTTTATTCATATAAAATTATTAACTGTATGCTTAACAGCATTTAAGACTAATATATACTATAAATAACCAATAATTTCATCCTCAATCTCGATGCTCGTGTCAGGCCCAACACCGCCACAACAGTCGCTGCTGAGATTCCCATTCATAACTAACTTGTAGGACTAATCCGCATACGACTTAAAGCCCCACAACCGTCGATAATACGAATGAACGGAGAAGATTTTCCACGGACGCATGCGTAATGATTACAAAAGGCTGTCGCAAGATCGGGCTGGGCCGGCGGGCCCATGCGACTGGATCCGGTTCGGTAACTGGTGGTCCAAATTGAGCCGTGAAGATTTGTTTAGGCGAAGGATGTCCGGCCGAAAGGGTGCATTCCCCGTAGTCCGTGGACGCGCACCGTAGAAACGTCACCCAAAAGTTGACCAGTTGCTATTTTGACACGTGTCGTATTGGTGCGAACGCAGTATTTCCTTTTCTTTATGTTTCCGGTGCTAATGATTATGACAGGTTTTAAAAATAAAAAGGCTCCGTTCAGAAGGGCTAATGACTAATCTGATCTTTTTAATTGGCTTTTAGTTACTTTAATTATTGTTTATGCCTCACGAGGCACCGCCCCATCCTGCGGCACGTGCGCACGTGAGAAGGCCCACGGCCCAAGTTCACGCTTTACCGCATTGCCGTCAAAGTGAGTGTTGTCATGGGACAGAAAGGCCCTCCTTAATAAAAAAAATTTTTTCTGTGCGAACTGCTGCTGATACAGTTCTACTCGCGGATCAAGTTATTTCTAAGTTATTATCAGATTATTACTGGGTTATTTTTAATAATACCGAAATAACCCAGAAATACCCCAAAAATAAAGACCGTGGGTTATTTTGGTATTATTGAAAATAACCTAAAAGTAACCTGAAAATAGCTCGCTCCGCATGTAGAGCTACGTCAGGAGTTCGCACAGAAAAAACGCTCCCTCAATAAGAGCACAATTTGAAATAGGAACAAATTAAATAAATATTAAATATTAATTATGTTTTTAATTTGGAATAAGAGAATGAAATATTTGTTATTAGATTTGAACCAATTTTACTTAGTTTAATTGTTTTGATTCATTAACTTACATTGGTGGAAGATAATTGTGCTAAAAATTCAATGAAAAAAAAGAGTCTTTAACTCAATATGAATATTTAATATGCATACATAGAGGGGAAGTTAGAAGAGGATAAAATTTTTATATGAAAAACACAAAAATGAGGAAAACCAACATGGCTTCTTAAGAAAATAATTTATTATTTAATTGAAAATTCAAACTTTTACTATGTTTATCAATTAGATAATGTGTGTTCAATTCAAGATTCTTCACAATCACACCTAATAAATGTAGCGTAAATAAGAGAAGAGAAAGGGATAGAGAGATGAATAGTGATAAGTTGTCTTCTTCATGACATAAATTTTTTTTATTTATAGACTAGATAGTACTATAGTGATATTACACTTTTGCTCCCATTTGGAAAAGATCAGTATTAGAGTTTTTCTAATATTCGCAAATATGGGTATATCACCAGGCTACCGCTTGACTCAATCGGTTGAGCTTAGTTGACTTTAACTCAACAAAGTCAACTCGATCGGTTTACCAAGCCTGTTTGACCGTTTGTGATCCTTATTAATGAGTGTTTGAGGTCTCTACAAGTGTCATGCTAGTTTTTCTGCAGTGGCTGGCTCTGATAGTATTTTGTTTCATTTTCAGTAAGATGGTTCTTGCTAGGGTCACCTGATCATCTTCTTGTCTGCCTTGTTGCTCATTCATTTTTAGCTTAATCGACTTGGCTCGTTTAGTGCTGATATTCGATCAGATGGGTCTCACGATCTCCTGACAGTGGGCTAGACCACGTCATACCTTTCTCTTGAAGATAATTAGATCTCTATAATATCAGTGCGAACACTTTTTATAAATTTAGTTTAGCTTATAGATTCTCTTTCTTATTGAAACCAATAGGAATATAAGAATAAAAAAATTTAATGCAATAATAAATTATATTTAGTTTTAATTAATTATTTCACTCTTCTTGATTTTAGCACATTTGATTCTTATAAAAAAAAGGCATAATGAGGCTCTCTTCCATTCTTAATTTGCTCAGCGTCTTTTCTTGTTTGAGTCGGCCGACTTCTGTGTTTTAAGAATTGTGATAGCTAAGATATTGAAATCTCTTGTTGGCATTCCCGCCAAGGATCTAAATCGCCTCATCTTTCATAAACTAAAAAGGTGGAACTGCTCAGAGGTTGAAAAGAGGAAGAAAGTCGTAGTGAAGAGGAAATATATTGCTACCCCCGTTCCCATATTAAATAAGGTTGTTTGATTTAATCCTTGATGTGATGTAGAGGAACACTTAGCTAACCAACCTGAACTTTGAACTGACCAACCAACCTTATAATGCAGCAAAAGACCCTCCAATTAGCCAGGGTGCCTAATTGACTTGGGTTGTTCTTCTATTGCTTTCATCGATGCTCCTTGGTGAGCATTGCATATAAATTATTGTATAGAGTTGAATTAGCTCTTAGGTATGAGGAGCTTCGGTCTTGATTGTTGGGTCTAATTTTTGAATTCTTTTTATTGTATGATTACTCTCGGTGCATATGACCTTGCTCCAATATAACATAGATGATGAACCGTATTTGACAAACCTAGATAAGAGTTTGAACATAGTTCTGATAGCTAAGCAGGAGTTAGACAAGGGTGGTCAGCTCTCGAGCGAGGATGGAGGGTTGATCCTCCTGATAGTCCTCTTAAATGATGTATAGAAGTAGTTGATCGACTTCAAACATTC
The DNA here is from genome assembly GCA_003013225.1 of Phalaenopsis aphrodite. NCBI lineage: Eukaryota > Viridiplantae > Streptophyta > Magnoliopsida > Asparagales > Orchidaceae > Phalaenopsis > Phalaenopsis aphrodite. Next base: position 682,317 of record NEWO01000140.1, read on the forward strand.
CTTGGATCGCTTGCTCATCATCTAGATGAAAAATGAGATCTCTTTTGCTAAATTGAAAAAAATTCAGTGGGGAGATGAGATTTATGAGTTTTTGGATCATATTGGGAGGATGGAGGAGATTGTGGTGTTTCTTTTTCAGGAGCTGTCAGGTGTTTGGGAGAGATCCCTAATCTTTATAGGATTGGCTAAGTTGAGGTCAAGTTGTTGCAATAAAGTTATATCTTTAGCTCCACCATCAAACTCAAAGTCGTTAATGAGGCCAGCGAGCAACTTCACAAAATAGAGTCAATATTTTGTTTTACAAGGATAAATTCTGATTCAATCTTAGATTGTCACATTGCTCTTAGCTACACTCCATATTTTCTAACTATGGAATTACCCTTCTTAAATCAAGCCCAACTCCATTACAGCCATTTTGGTCTTTGTTATGTTCTGCTGATAGCTAGGGATTCTGTGGTCCACCAACCTGCTTGGCTACTTGTTCTCATTCCAAGTCTAATTTGATATGTTTGTCTGATTCTCCTTAGTTGGTACATTTCAACCACTAGGATTGGAAAAAAATGTTAAAGAATTTAAGTAAAGGTTCTATGTAGGTTCCTCCCCATGGGGGTGTGTCGGAACAATTAAAAGTTTAGAAAAATGTGAAATCAAACTAATCCCATGTCTTTCATAATTCAAATGAAAGAGCACTGCACTTCAAGCCATGTATCTATCCCGAAAGATAAATACAAGATATGAGGGTGATTCTTGACCAAATAATTAAGAAATGCATAACATTCGTTTGGTCTATGAAAACAATTTTATTTATAAGCCAACCAGTTCCTCTATTTAATTCGAAAGATTAAATATGATTTATATTAAGCTGGGTTCAAAAAAAGCTTCCTATAAGGGCAATCCCTTATAGTTAATTATATTTTAGATAACCGAAGTCACCTAAGAAAACTCTCGATTAAAATCAATGAATATTATCTCCAAAATAGGTCAAAAGAATAGGACTGTTCAATGAGATCGGACAAAGAGGTGTGAAAGGAGAATGATTCAAAATTGAAACATTTATTGTAGAATCCAAAGGAGGAAAAACTAGGGGATGTCACAGACCCAGAGGCGAACCTCAGTGACTTCCCATGCTACCCTATGATTTGGCTTCAGTTTTGGAGAGAAATATTTAAATGTTTCATCCTATCAATTTTATTAATTAAGGATTACATTCGTGTGAAATGATCACACAAATAAGCTAGAAGATGTGAGGATTTAGGTCGTGACGAACACAACCTCAATATCCTAAGACAAGTTAGGGCTTAAATTGTACATCGAGGCTATACAAAAACCTAAAGAAAAGTTGAGGATTTATGTTGCATAAGCAAGCCACCTCGAAGTCCTGTGACTTGCTTATTTAATTCTAAAGAAAGAATGGTTTAGCTGATGTAGACATGTTCTGCTATTGAAAATTGCCAAGCTACCCACAATGCTAGCTCCAAGCTCCTCGTCACGATATGTTTAGGTTTTTTAATGTGTCAAGTTATAATCTTAAATCAGATGTCCCTAAGGGTCATGGTTATTTAAATATTATATGGTATATTAAAGTTAATTAGAGTGACACTGGTTAGGATTCTAGGTTCACTCATTCTGGAACCGTTATTTTCTTTTGAATTCACTTAGTCCAAATGAATTTATTAAACTCAACTTAATGAGTTCCATACTTTCATTTAAACCGTTGAAAATCTCATTAGCAACTGTAGGTTACCTCTGCTGAGGTATTCCCGATCATCCGAGAAAGACGTTTTAATTTAGTTGTAATTTTTATTTTACGATGTTTGTGATTAAATTTTGAGTTGCCTTATATTTTGAATGTTGTGTCGATAAATTTTATCTTGATTGATTTTTAGTTTTGGTTTTGGTTTTACGGCTATCCTAGCAGTTTAGGTTTTCATGCAAGGTGATATCGTATTTAACATGCAAGCTTGAGGCAAGAAGTAAAGAAAGGTTAATGCAATAATTTAAAAGCATATATATGGATTCGTCTCGTTCCTCCACCTGAAAGGTTAGTACTTGCAAGGCATGTATATAATTTTGCAGGGAATTTAAATTGCAGGAGCAGATGAAGGTTCAGCTACCAAACCCAAGTTATAACTTTATTGAATCTCAAAAGATCCTAGTAGATGATTTTAGAACAAAATATGACAAGTCCAATTTGCCCTTCAGAATGTCCAATAAATTTCAAAATGCTCGAGGCGTGACCTTGGACCATTTTGAAGATCTCTTGAAATATTTTGAGTTCATTTTGGACTTATTATATTGTTCTATTAATCATCAAAGGTTAAGAGTGACTACCCCGTTGCTCAGTGAAACTTGAAAATTTAGTTATCTTGAGGATAAGATACCCAGGTAATCAATTGATGTTTCGTTTAAAGTTTATGTGAGTGGGTGCCCCTAAGACAAGTTTAAGTGATTTAAGATTGTGGTGTCCACAATTAAAGTCAAGCTTTTATTGTTTAATGATGTTAATCACCAATCATGTTATCTTCTAAATCCGATCAATTGAGTGTAGACATCGAGCCTATGTCGCTACTAAGCCTTTAATAACCATGATAGGTGGAATGGTGATTATCAAAATTTTGATATAAGTGATATGCATTCTTATTGAAAGATCACATCATCATCAATGTTAGGCTCAAGCAAGGTAAATTATCATCTTTTCTATCTTAAGCCCATCACTTAAGAATAATTTGATCTTAATTGACTTCTAAGTCATGAAGATTAGCAGAATTATGATCTTGTTGATGTTGTGCAAGGGTGGGAGTGAGTTTCTACCTTTTAATCCTATTGTATTTTAATCATCTAAACATATTCAATAAGATCAAAATTTTCTCATTTTTTCCATTAGTTAATTCCTAGATTTTGATTAAGGACCAAAATCTAAAATGACTATTTTTTCCTTGAGGTATTTTACCTCATAACCCATTAAAAACAACCCAAATGACTTGAGCATTCAGAGTGGTATATTCATGAGTTAATTAAAAAATCAAAGGAGGATATTATGGTTTTTTAATTTAATTTCAATAATTATTTAAATTCAGGAAATAGGGTTTTCAAAGTTGATTTATTTAACTATCCAAAAAAAATTTCTTTTATTTATGAGAAAATTATTAGAGACTCCCTTATGTCAGAGAAGCACTTAGGCAAAATTTCATGATTTTTTAAATTGAATTATTATTATTATTATTTATATTTGGATCAGTTTCAATGACTTAATTAAATAGAAAATAGTGTTTTGATTATCAAAATTAATTTATATTTTTATTAGACTTCTCTGAGTTCATAAAACTTGTACATTTTTAAGCTTTTAAATTTTATTTTTAACTTAGAAAAATTAGGAAAAATATCCTAATGAATTTGAAGTGATCAGGGAAAGCTTGTACACATTTTGAACCATTTTTTGTATTTTTTTTTTTTTGAAAATTTTGATTATTTTAATTATTTTAAATTCAAAATAAACTTTGAAAATGACATATTTTCACAATAATAATTTTTCTTCTATTAAATGTCACTGATCATAAGGAACTCAAAAAACTATTTTTCATAAATTTTCTAAGCTTATTTAATTTATTAAAATTATTTTTGTACAAAAAATACAAAATTTCTTTAAAAATCAATTTTAGTGCTTAAATTAAGCCAAATAATTTTTAAATTTTTACAATAAGTAAATATGATTATTATGCACAATGTGAAATTGATTTTGTCAATTTTTTGTAAGTAAATAATTTACATAAATCAACATAAGATATATACACGTAAGTAAATATAGAAATTTATGTAATTATTTAAGCCATCGTGGTATTTTTTCTAAGCTTCTCTGACCATGGCTAACCTAATAAAATTATTTCCATAATTTTTCAAGCAATCTTTTAATTTATATAATTAAAATGGCCAAAATGGCCACCTTAGCTTGAAAATTAAGGTTAGAAGCATAGAGATATTCTCTGACCTTGGAAAAATTAGATGACATAGTCTCTGTCATGAGGAATAAACTCTTAAAATTTCAAGCCATGGTGAGCAATGTTTGATTATAATGAATTAAGATAATCCAGAGAGTATTTAATTCATTAAAAATCAGGGAATAAGAAAATAATTTTTAATTTTAGTCCACATTATTCTTCTTTGTTCACTGAGCAAGAGGATATTTTTATTTTATTTTTATGATTTTTCTAGAGAAAAATATTGATTTTTGAAAATCAGGCATTTAAAATAAATTCAGAAAATCCATATTTTTCTACTTATCCACGCAGCGCTAACTCATCCTACAGCGGCTCCAAACTCTTATTCATTATACTTTCCACCTATGCATGCCATGCGGCCCTCAGTTCACCCACCAATAGTCTGTCTGGTTTGATCTCCTCCATCCATTGGATACACGCGCGATTAGACGGCTCCCCGTTATCATCCCCAAGTGACCTAATCTGTAAGTCATTCACAGTAAAACCTTAAGATCTCTGTCTTGACTCAACCAATCACATAGGGTTTGTTTCTAAACCTTAATTTGCTCAATACGAACACATCTATATGACTAATCAAGTATGAAATTAAGCCATTACAAATGGAGAATCAAAAGAAGCTCGGGTTAGGGTTAGAGCTCAATACCTTTGATTGGAGGGGAGGCATCAATCAGATGGTTGTGGTAGCTTTGATTGGATCCAATGAACCCCCAGATGAAGTCTCAAGCTCTGATGAATTGTCTATATATGATTTTGATCAAACTCGATTTTAGGTGTTGGTCTAAAGCTAGGTCAGAGGCTGTTTGAGAGAGGGCTTTTGTGAGAGATTAACTCCTTTCACTATGGAGATGGTGTGTGCACAATTAATTGGAGTTTAGTTCACTGTCAAGCTGTAGAGGAATGGGTCCTGGTTTCGACATGATTTTGAGCTCAAAATGAACTCTCACAGAGGGAACCAGAGAGGAAGATGATTGGCTTGATCTTAAGGATGCTTGGAGAGTTTTTGGTGAGATTTTGACAGAGTTTCCCCAAGGATTTGGAACTCCTTCCTTTTTACCATTGAGGGGGCTGATTAAATAGAAGAACTTGGGTTGGCCACCAGGGCCAATTGATGGGTGCAAAGAGCTGCTTAGGTGGAGGGCTGAGGAGCTCTGAAGAGCAATTAGGATGAGCTGACATCTAGGGTTGAAATTGGGTTTGATTAAGGGGTGGTGGCTACCGGTTTTGGCATTTTCTGACGAATAGGGTGGCTGACCAGAGCAGGGGAGGTGGTCAGGTGAGCCAGTGGGAGGTTTAATTATGGTTTGCCCCTAATGGTTAGTGATGATTGTGGGGATAGTTTGGTTTAGACCCAAAAATGGGATAAGATCCCTTAAATTAGGGGAACCTTGGTCAATATCTCACCAAGCTAGTTTAAGGTGGTTTAGCCTGGTCAATAGAGTGTGCTTAGTGGCTGTGGTAACATCAACTTGGTGACTTTGGCATGACTAAGTCAATTTTTGTGAAGGGGTTCAATTTGGATCAAAATGGATAGAAGTTGGGTTTGGGTTAGGCTAGCCATAAAATTGAGCTCAATTGATTGATTAATATTGTGTAGATGATTGTCACAAGAGATTTGGATTGATTTTTAATTGATTTGGAGGTTCAATTTGAGGGTTTTGGGCATTTGGTCAATTTAGGGGCGTTGGGTTAGACTTGGGTCTAGGTTACGCTAAGGTTGGGTTAGGTCTAAATTTATGGTTGAAAGTGATCTATAGGAATGTCATAAATAGTTTTCAACATAAATTGGGTGTAAATTTTGGGATTAGGGCATTCAATTTGGTGGAATTTGGAGACATACCCAATTTGGGTATTTTGAATGTGGGTTGAAATTGAGACTTGACCAAGGCTAATTGAAGCTCTAATTTGATGTGTAAGATTTTTAGGAAGAATTTAAGATTCAACTTGGGGCAATTGAGTGGATCATATGGTTCAATTAGGTGAGATTAGGTCATATGGTCAATTTGGATCAAAATTGAGCCCAAAGCATGGGTCAATTAGGCTTAGATTTGGTTTGAATTGATCATAGGAAAGATGAATTGAGATTAGAACTGAAATTGGGGAGTATTGGGGCCAAATTGATGGGTATGTGAGGTGAATTTGAAGAAATTGGGCCTTTAAAGGCAATTTGGGGCTTTTTGGTCAAACTGGTCAAGTTGAACAAATTGGGTTCAATTAAAGGGTCCAAATTGGTTTTGGGGACATTTAAAATGATTTTGAGGGTTTTAGAAGAGTTTGGGCTACCAAGCGTATTTTTGTAATTTTGGAAAATTGGAGGATGTTTTGGTAATTTTGGAATTTTTGGAATATTTTGGGCAATTTTGGTAATTTCAAATGGTTTGAAATGATTTTTGAATAAGTTTTGGTATTTTAGATGAATTTAGGAATTTTGATCGAATTTGGGGTTTGGGAGTGTTTAGGTAATTTGAGTGGATTTGGGGGTAAAAGGCTAAGTTGTATATTTTGGTAGAATTGGAGTGCCAACCACTTTATATCTATAGACCAATGAAGTACCCATTTGGGTCCTCTATGTACTGGTCTTAGCTAAACCCCAACCTAGGGCCAGTGGATCTAGGGGGCCATCTACATTAGTTTCCCAAAAGATTAAGGGATCAAAATCAACAAATCTGGGTTTTAGAGTTGTGAGTGAAAGTGGCTACAAGTGAGTGCAAGTGAGTGAACTAGCTCCAGAGAAACACCCAGGGTCAACCTTAAGGCCAAGCTATCCTATGGGGACTCCCCTTGAACTTCCTCTATAGTGGCCCCATATACTAAGTGCTAGAGGTTAAGACCAGTATATGGAACTTCAAGTTGAGCACAAAATAGTTCAAAGTTTCTAAAGGTGAGGTTTCCCTTTCTAGTTTTCTAGGAACAGTCAACAGGAAAATCCTATGGCTAGACCCTAGGCTACTAAAGAGAGAAGACTAAACCTCAACCAAAAGTGAGGTCAACAAATGGACCCCCAATAAAAGGGGTGTGCTGGGCAAGCATGTCGCGTGTGTTGGCATTGATCGATAAGATCAAAAAAACAAACACAAACTCCTAAGTTGACAGACCTAGATAGAAGTGTAGAATTGAGTGCTAGTTGTTTCCGTTGGGGAATTATCAAATGAACATTTGATCAAAATCAAGGATTCACAATTATTGCTGGGGAATGGAAAGTGGGTTCCAAATTATCAGGTTTCAGGTGTTTTTGGAGGATGGGAATTAGAATTTAGGTGTTGACCCCGAGATGGGAATTGAAATTTAGGTATCAATCCCAAAAAGGAGAGTCAGAATTTATGTACCGACCTCAAAGGGAGGGAATCAAAATTTAGGTACTAATCCCGAAATGAGAATTGAAATTTAGATATCAATCTCAAAAAGAGAATCAGAATTTAGGTACTGACCTTGAAATGAGAGAATCAAAATTTAGGTACTGATTATGAAAGTCAGGAATCAGAATTTAGGTACTGATCTAGAGATGGGAATTAAAATTTAAGTATCAATCCTATAAAGAGTAGGAATTTAGATACTGATCTCCAAAGATAGGAATCATAATTTAGGCATTGATCCCAAAATGAGAATTAAAATTTAAGTATCAATCCCAGCAAGATAGTCAGAATTTAGGTACCGACCTCAAAAGATAGGAACCAAAATTTAGGTTCTGATCCCAGAAATGAGAATTGAAGTTTAGGTATCAATCTCGAAAGGAGAATCAAAATTTAGGTACCGGCCTCAAAAAGAGGGAATCAGAATTTAGGTACTGATTCTGAAAGATAGGAATCAAAATTTAGGTACTGATCCCGAGATGAGAATTGAAATTTAAGTATCAATCCCAAAAAGAGAGTTGGAATTTAGGTACCGATCTCGAAAGATAGGAATCAAAATTTAGGTACTGATCCCGAAACGAGAATTGAAATTTAGGTATCAATCTTGAAAGGTGATCCCGACTACTTATATGTAATAGTACAACAATGACTTTAATTATAATTTTCACTTATATTTTCTTATTTTGCAACAATATCAAAAACTTGATCATGAAGAAAATAAGAATTTAACTTTTTAATTTATATATATATATATATATATATATATATATATATATATATATTGGGATACTACACAATTAAACGTATCGTTACAAGTAATATAGGAATTTTTTATTAAGACCTGAATATCGAACCTATAGGGAAATTATGCAATATGCTCTATTGAACAACAAACTTTCTATTTTAAAAAGACAACTACTTAAACTAGATATGTATTCAGAGTAAATAAAATTCAAAGATTTTTTGGTATTTTTGATATTTTGACAAATTAATAACAATTTAAAAAGATAACTTGAGTTTATGTAGAAGAAAAGCACTGAATTTGAAAATATCTTTCTCTTTATCATGAATCAGTAATAAGCATAAAAATTCTGTTGTAGAGGTATGCAAATTGTGTTGTGTCAAATAAGAGCAACTATATTCTTTACCCTTACTAGAGATGCTATAAAGAACATTGGCTAATTTAAAGTTTGAATTGTTCTGAAGACCGGCTATGCAGGGAAGATACTAGCTCTCACTCTAGAGTTCCCTCAATTCCCTTCACCTGGGGGCTAATATCTCGTATCAGAACCTAAAACAATAAACCAAGTTGGGGGCTTTAACTTGTCACTTTAAAGGCCTCTAACTCTACACCATTTAATGATTATTTTCCTATTTATTTGCACTAAATCGTATGAATTACATTCTCATTCATACAACCTCATGTGATTCTTTCCAATTGTTGACCGAGACAATACCATCCCGGTTCTTACATGTTCTCACAACAAATTTTAACATCTGGATAGGCTAAATCAAGAAGTAAATGAAGTACACCTCTTTGCTTCAAATTTGAACTTTTTTCACTCCTTTTAACTTTTTTCTCTTTTTTACTTGTGCCTGAAAGAAAAACACATAAATAACTTCCATTAAAGCACAATATCTCAAAAATAGGTATAAAAATGCATCTTAAAACACTATATATTTTAGGTGTATCAAAATCTCCCAAACTTAAAATGTTACTTATCTTCAAGTGATACTTCAATCTTTGAAAACTAAATAAGTATGATATGTATATGAGTTTCTTTAGGAGTTACTAAAATTTAGATTTATAAATTTAGTAGTCCAAGTTAGAAAAAATAATTAGTAAAGGAGATCAACTTAAAGTTTTAGAAATTTTTAATGTTAAGAAATATAAAAATATGAGTTCCTATCTAATTCAGAAATATTGTAGATTTTCAAAATTTAAAATTTAGTTCTTTTATTATCTCTACTTAAAAATTTTTATTTTAAATAATTTTGCTTACTATATTATATTTTTAAGCTTAAGATTTTCTTAAGTCATATACTTTAAAAAGTTCAAATGTGGAACCAATTTTTTATTAGACACTAATCCTCAAGCTTCTCCTCCCTTATTCTTTTCTTTTTTTTCTTTTTCTTTTCTTTTTTTACTTTTCTTTTAATTTTGTTTTTCTTTTCTTTTTCTTTTTCTTTTTCAAGTAAGGATTATTATATCTGGATAGGCCTTTAATAATTTTGAATTCCACTTCTCCTTTCCTAAAGTAAATTCCTGATATAAATCTTTCACTTATAAATATAATAATAGTTTTGAAAATTATTTTAAAAAAAGAAATTTAAGTATTAAATATAAAAGTCTAAATTTTTAAAATTTTCAAAAATACAATTTTTCTTACTAAAGATAGTTACTTATATTAAACATTTTCTACACTAAAACTTTTAACTTAAAGTTTATCTTCATTACTAAAAATTTCAACTAAATTTTCTTACTCATTTCTAAAATTAAATTTTATTTCCCTAATATAACTTCATATACATGATCATTTTTTTTTTCAAATCAAATTCACTTATGGCACATTTGAGAACAAATAAAATTCAAGTTTTGAAAATATTTTTCATCCCCTCCAAACATAAATTTTTAATAGATTAAATAGTTTAGCATGAGTTATATATAAGCAGGAATGAAAATTGAAATAACATGGTTACAAGAATTTTTATATCCTAAGTATACAAGTATAAAACTAAAAACAGGAGTAAAATTAATATTTAATCAATGTTTTTATCATTTTCATTTTAATTTAACATGTAGAGATTCAATAGACTTCTAAGTAGTAGGTACAAACATAAAAAAAAACTAACACACTAACTTTGACTTCACAATCTCAACATAAAAATAAACACACTAACAAGATAAAAGAAAAATGCAAGGTAGCAGTTTTCTAAGTTTAAAATTTAAAACTAAAGTTAGCAAGATTTTCGATTTTCCAAAAGATATAGAATTAAATTCAATCCTTAACTAACTAACACGATACTAAACACACAACAACATTTACTGCCCTAGAATTAAAAAAAAATACTAACAAAATAAAAACATCACAATAACAATTAAATATAAGTCCAAACCATTACATAATCCAAATAAACACATAAATGCAAATGTAGCAAGCCCAGACTACATAGTCCATAACATAATAAAAACATAATAATAATTCAGTGCTCCTCCTCATCATCTTCAGAATCGCCGCTATTCCAAAAATTTGTAGATTCATAATTAAGGTATGTAGGATATGGAGGAAATTGCACTCCTGGGTTACCCCTAACACTTTAAATTATGAACTTTATCAGTGGTATAATTAATATTGTCCATCATTCTCTGTAATAATTGATCTTGGGTCTCAGTAGACTCACCTCTAGAAGTAGGAGCACGTGAGGTAGATGGTCTAGATGTAGAAGCAGCAGACGTTGCCATTCCATAGCTTCTTGAAAATCCTTCTCTCCAGCCAAAAATAGAATGTTCAGAATAAGTCTTCACATTCACCTTTGTAATAGGCTTTAGAGGCAACAATACTTCCTCCCAGCTATCATATTTCACTCCAACCTGCTCACTTGAAGAAATGATCAAGGAAACAAATCGTAGACCTGCAGTAGTAGCGGCAGTGGCATAATTGATGATAGTCCGATATATCAAAGCTCCAATGTTGATGAGCTTTCCTTCGTGGATACAATAGTTCAATGTTGCTCTCTCTCTGGTAACTTCACTAAGATTATTTGTAGGTAATAGACGAGCAGAAATAAAATAGTGTCATGCCTTAGAAGGTGCACTGAACTTTGATGTGGATTAATTAACTCTCCTCTCATTAGAGATTTTTTAAATTCCTCTTCCAACAGTCAAATAAGAAATAATCTCATATAGCTCTGCCTCAGTCGGACTATAATTTGCATAAAAATATAAAGTATCTGGTAGAAAATAGTAGAAAAAAATGATTACCTCTGGTGAAAAAGGTACCAACTTTTCTCGAACCATGACTCTATCATCTTCAGCTTCAGGGAGGTTTGCATAGAACTCCCTAACAACACAAATAACTGCAACAGCAGAAAAACAACAGAATCATTCCCACTGTCGGCGAACGATCAAATCTTCTACAGATCCACATGGATTCTTAAAATACCACTCCTAGATAAGCTTTCGTGATTGCAACGCATTACTGTACCTATCTTGAGCCTTCAAACTCACAAATTTTCTTGAATCAAAAGGGTTCTTTCCTTTACTCCTATTCATTCTTGGTGTCATTCTACAATTTTATAAACTTCCAAAAATAACTTCAAAAATTAAGTCTAAACTAGTAAAGTAAACTTCTAAAATGATAAACTACACTTCTTATGCCAATTCCTTAGATTTTCCTAATTTTTCACCATGAATAGTGAAATTTTGAATTCTTCCAAATGTACTCAAAATACATGGTGAAAATCCAAATTTTTTACATAGAAGTAAAGGTCTTACCTTAAGAAATTCGAATCTAGCAATTTTTTCCTTAATTCCACCAAGAAATCTCCACTTAATAGTATGCCCTAACTCTCCAAAATCATGATTTTGAGAGGTTAAAGGTGACGGGAGGATGAAAAAAAGGCAATTTTCAGGTTAATTTTTAACTTTTATCCATTTGCGAACTGATTTTCGTGAACAACCGGCGCTTAAGCGAGGATAAGTGGTTCTTAGGCCTCTGCCTCTTGGGCTACCTCGCACTTAAGCGTGAGATGTGATGCTTAAGCACCAGTGCACTATTTTTTAGATTTTTAAATTTAAGTAATATGCACCATTTACCTAAGTATACCACCTCTAAATGGTCTCATCACAGTTAAATGACTATTTTCATCCTCTTTAACTCTCCTCTCTCTCAAAATTCTCTATATAAATCAGTTCAATTTGAGGATAAAAATAACACTACTTTTCGCACAAACAAACGCATTCATTCACAAACTATTACAAAGACATGTAACACTTAATTCTCACTCCAAATAATCTCGGATAAGAAAATTTTCTAAGCACAAACACTTAGCGAACATTCACAATTAAACATATAAAAGCATAAGCACTAAAAACAAGACTTAAACACTAACACATACACAACTCTTAACAAACAAACTCTGACGTCGAACTTAATTCCATTCTTCATTTGTTGGGATAAACTTAGGTCTTTCATTAGTCTCTCCTGGGGCAATCAGAATGTAAAGTTAATAAAATGGACGGTGGTGACGAGCTCTGATACTATCTTCTTCAATCCATTTCTGCTTAAGAAACATCTCCTTATCTGCTTCCTCTATATAACTAGTATGACTAAATTATATTTTCAATTTCCATCCAATATGCTCAAGATATGCATGAATCTAAATTACGTTGTCTCAAGTAAAGCCATGGTAGTTTCAATTTTTTTGATCTTTTCTGATATTCCTTCAATACTAATAGCTAAGAAACTGTTATACATATCTTGTGCACTTTGAATAATGAATCTCTTTCTCATGGTCTCTTCCTTCTTCTTCATATCCATCTCCCATGAAGACATCTAATCAAAATCTCTCTCTCTTATAGACTTTTGGGCTGAAAATGATCTAGGGTAAAATTCCTTCACAAAACCCTTCTATTTATAGGCCTAAATCCTTCTAATAACTTATAGGCACGTCTTGGAACTGCCTTGATACGTTTTTACAAACCAATTGGTGGTTAAACCTTCTAGAATCTTAATTTTGCACATGATTTTTAACTGTTACGCTTAAGCGCCGAATATTGGCGCTTAAGCACGAGTGCCCATTTTTGCACCAGTTAAATAAACGTCCAAAATCTCATTCTAACACGTCTAGGTTACTAAATAAAGCCTTAAAATCAATACTAGCACATAATAGTCTCAAAAATACTATTCCAATTTTCTTAATCACACACAAACAACAATCAAAGAAAAAACATACTGATAACTATGTGTTGCCTCTCACAAAGCGCTTCATTTTATGTCGTCAGCCCAACGTAAACAGTGCTTATTCTGGTTGACCCAACATCATTCCTTCATTAAATTTATGTTGATCCCCTACAAAATAAGGTTTCAGTCTATGACCATTCACTTTTAACACTTTATCAGTCTTAGGATCTTTAATATTCACAGCTCCATAAAGATAAACTTTTATCACAGCAAATGGGCCCATCCACCTGGAATTAAGTTCGCCTAGAAATAATCTTAACCTTACATTATATAGCAAAACTTGTTGCCCTGGCTGAAAATTTTTATTAAGAATCCTTTGATCATGCCACTTCATCTTTTCTTTGTAAATCTTAGCACTTTCATAAGATTCATTCCTTATCTCTTCAAGCTCATTTAATTGCAATACCTTTTCTCACCAGCATCTTTCAAATTATAACTGAACTCTTTAATCGCCCAATATGCTTTATACTCAAGTTCAACTGATAAGTGACAAGCTTTCCCAAATAATAGCCTATATGGGGACATTCCTATAAGAGTTCTATATGCAGTCCGATAAGCCCACAAAGCATAATCAAGTTTGACCAACCAATCTATTTTTGTTGGATTCACAGATTTTTTTTCATAATTCTTTTAATTTCTTGATTGGATAATTCAGCCAAACCACTTGTCTGAGGATGATAAGCAGTAGCAATTTTATGATTTATATGATATTTCTTTAATAATTTCTCCATTATGGAATTTCTAAAATGACTTCTCCTATAGTTATGATAACTCTCGGCATCCTAAATCTATAAAATATGTCCATTTTCAAAAATTTTGCAACACTTTAAGCATCACATCTAAGTAAAGCAACAACTTCTAACTATTTGGATACATAGTCCACTTCTAATAGTGTATATAAATTTCCAAAGGATAGTATAAATGGTCTCATGAAATCTAATCCCCAAACATCAAATATTTAAACTTCTAGCATATAATTGGGGGGCATCTCATTTCTTTTAGAAATATTACTTACTCTTTGACATCTATGACAAGTTTTGATACATTCATTAACTTCTCTAAAATAGTAGGCCAGTAGAATCCAGATAGTAAAATTTTGTATGTTATTTTATCAACACCAAAATATCCCCCAAAATAAGAATTATAACATTTTTGGATAATTTCATAAGTTTCTTCTAATGTTACACATCTTTAAATAATTAGATTCTTTCCCTTGTTTATTTAAAAATGGGTCATCCCAAAAATAAGTCTTAGCTTCAGAAACAAATTTCCTCTTCTATTGGCATGACATTCCGTAGGGTATAATATCACTAACAAGAAAGTTCACAATATCGGCATACCACGGAACACACCACTCATTATTATTGAACAATTTTTTTCTGGAAAATTTTCATTAATTTTGTTTTCAAAACAGAGTGGATTTTCTAATTCAAGCCTGGACAAATGACAGTAATTTGATTTTCAATCCCCGTTTTATCTACTATTTCAAAGTCAATTTTTTTGAAAAGGAGAATCCATCTTATAAGTCTAGGTTTAGCATCTTTCTTTTTCATTAAGTACTTAATAGTAGAATGATCTGTATGTACTACATAATGAGTTCCAATTAAATATGATCGAAATTTATCAAAGTCATATGCTATTGCTAATAACTCTTTTTCAGTTGTTGTATAGTTATTTTAAGTTTCATTAAGAGTTTTACTAGCACAGCAAATTACTTTAAAAATATTATCATATCTTTGTCCTAAAACAGCTCCAATAGCATAATCACTGGCATCACACATCAATTCAAAAGGTTTCACCCAATCTGGTGAAACTATAATTGGTGCATTGACTAATTTTTAATTTAATAACTTAAAAGCTTTTAAACATTCCTCATCAAAATTGAAAATTGCATCTTTCTCCAGTAAATGACATAAAGGCTTAGCAATCTTTGAAAAGTCTTTAATATATCATCTATAGAATCCAGCACGTCCTAAAAAACTCCTAATTTCCCTTACATTCATTAGATAAAGTAAATTAGCGATCACTTGAATTTTAACTGGATCTACTTCCATACTATTTTCTGATATTTAATGTCCTAATACAATTCCTCCTACTACCATAAATTGACATTTTTCCCAATTAAGGACTAAATTTATTTCTTCATAGTGCTTAAGAAATTTTGATAAATGTTCTAAACATGAGTCAAATGAAGTTCCAAACACTGAAAAAATCATCCAAAAATCTTTAATCCCTTTTTCAATTAAATCACAAAAAATTACCACATCTTTGAGATATAGCAGGGGCATTACATAAACCAAATGACATTCTTCTAAAAGCAAAAGTATCATAAGGACTGGTAAAATTTGTTTTCTCTTGATCATAAGGAGTTATTTGTATTTGGTGATAACTAGTATATCCATCCAGAAAATAAAAGTATTTATGCCCAACTAGTCTATCCAGCATTTGATCTAGAAAGGGTAATGGAAAATGATCTTTCCTAGTGGTAAGTATTAATTTTCTATAATCAATGCATATTCGCTACTCTGTAACTTGTCTAGTAGGTATTTGTAGACATGACTTCTAGTTGAGGTTTAGTTTTTCCACTTTAGTAGCCTAAGTTATAGTCATAGGACTTTCCTATTGAATATTCTTAGAAAACTAAAAAAAAAACCCTCACCATTAGAAATTTTACCCTCTTCTCTACTCAACTTGAAGTTCCACATATTGATCATAACCTCTAGCACTTAGTAGGTGGGGTCATTATGGGGAACCCCAAGATGAGTTACCCTTAGGACTGTTGGACCTTAGGGTTGACCCTAGGTGTTGGTCTAGGGCTTAAGGTACATACTTGCACTCACAATCACTCACAATCCTGGACTTGGAACTTCTAGGCTTTGGTCCCTTGATACTTTGGGAGACTCATGTAGGTGGTCCCCTAAATTCACTAGCCCTAGGCTAGGGTTTAGCTAAGACCACTACCTAGAGAACCCAAAATGGGATTTACATTTGGTCTATGGCTTATTTATGGTGGTTGGCACTCCAACTCTACCAAGATACGCCCTTAAACTCCCCCAAATTACCTAAATACCCTTAGGACCCCAAATTTGGCCAAAATTTCTAAATTTACCCAAAACACCCAAATTGGTTCAAAAATCATTTCAAACACCTCGAAAACATCCAAACTACCCAAAATCACCAAAATTTGCCAAATTACCAAAATACCCCTCCTTAGCTCCAAATTCCAAAAATCCCAAAAAAATCCCAAAAAATCCCAAAACCTCCCAAATATTCCAAATTTCATTTTCCTCAACTACCACATGACCCAATTTGGCTAATTTGACCATCTTTGACCAAAACCCCCAAATTACCTTTTAAAGACCCATTTTTCCCCAAATCTACCTCAAATGTCTAGCAAATTGGTCTCAATTTCCCCCAATTTAAATTCTAAACTCAAATTCACCCTTGATATGACCAATCTAGACTAAATTCAAGCCCAATTTGTCCATAATTTGAGCCTACTTTTGATTTAGATCAAAGCCCCAAACTTGGCCGCATGACCTAATCTCATCAAATTGAATGTCTTAACCACAAAATTGGCACCCAATTTATTTTGAAAACACTTCATGAGATCTCTATTGAACATTTACAATAATCAATTTGGACCTGATCTAAGACTAGCCCAACCTAGACCCAAACCTAGCCCAATATGCCCAAATTGATTAAGTTTCAAAATTCCTCCAAATTTACCATCCAATTGAACTCAAAACCACTTTCATCCTTCACTAAAGTTATTTCTTATGATCATATACACCAAAAGAAACATTTATTTGGGCCAATTAACATGGCTAGCCTAAGCCAAACCCAATTTTTGGTCATTTGCAACGACTTGGACCCATGCATTAAATGTAGCCTAACCACCCCAAAGCCATCAAATTAACTCCACCACAACCATTAGTTGGACCCTAAGACTGAGCCAAAACTCACCTAACCCAAGTTAAGTGGGCCATGGAACAATGGTCCCCTATATTAAGGGATTTGATTTACATATTTTCTTAGGCTTAAGATCTTTTTGCCAAAAGTAAACCTCAGCCCATTAAATTGTTGTGACATATTCCCCTGGGTTCCCTGAGCTCCTAGCCACCTCCTCCTGCCATGTCCGGCCAGCCTAGTCTCTAGAGAAGCCAAAATTGAGGGCCACCCCCTCTTGAATTTCACCCAAATCAAACTCAGAGGTCACCTCACTCAAATCAAATGTTAGAGCACCTCTGGCTTTCACCTAAGCATCATAATACACCCAAAAATTGGCTCTGAGAGCCAGCCCTTAGCCATTTTTATAAAAAATCACCTCTAAGGCCATAGGAGGTGTGCTAAAATTTTGTAGAGAGAGCCCCCCAAACTTCTCACAGAGCTTCTCTGAGATCTCCATAGTGCAATTCAATCACTTCACTGCCATAATTCCTCCTGTGTAACCCTAATTTTGAGCTCAAAAATTAGGATAGAAATAGGACATCCCTTAAAACTCCACTAAACTAAAATTACTTGTGCCCAAACCTTCACAACAACAAGAGAAGGCAAAGCCCCATAAAATCCCCCTCTGAAAGAGCCCCTAACATAGCTTTAGACCAACACTTGAAATCGGGCTCGATCGAAATCATACCTAGGCCTTACACTAAGACTAGAGGCTCAATCCCTAGCCTCCTTAGACTCCAAAAAATGTGTCAAGCATCTCTAATTGAAGCTTCCCTTCTTAGAGCAAAGGTATAAAACTCCTCCTCATCCTGAGCCTCTTTTGATTCTCCATTTGCTTGGGCTTGATTTCATGGCATCTTAACCGTATAGATATGTTCCTCTAGTCTAAATGAGCATTTTAAAAAAAAATTATTCAATTTGGTTGAGAAATGAGGGAGATATCAAGCTTGAAAGATGGACGGTTCTCGGTCTAGGCTATCAGGGACGATGACAGAGCGTCCTTCGATCAAGCGTGTATCAGATGGACAGTCAAGATGACGCCAAACAATGCTTCGGGACATAAATCACGGATCAAGTCAGCGCTGAAGTGGATGACAGCGTCGAACAGGAGCGCGCTGCGTGGAGCTTCGAAGCTGCCTAGGATGATGTGGCGCCACACATTTAAATAGATAAATAGGGATTTAAATAATTTAGAAAATGACCCTTAACTTCAAAAAGTCATATCTTGGTGTAGAAAAATTACAAAAATAAAATAAAAACTCTCTCTTGCTCAGTGAATAGAGGAAAATAATGTGAAAATAATTTGAAGGCCGTTAGATGCATGTTTTATTTTTAATTAATTAAACATTGTTTTGAGTCTTTTGATTCTCTATGCATATAGGCATTTCATCATGGCTTAAATTTTTGGCATGTTGTAGCCTCTGTCAAGGGGAATATTTCCTGATTTTTCCAAATTCAGAGGAGACTTTTAGATAGAGATCCATATTTTTCAAGTTTATGCACATTATTTGCTTAAATTAATCATAAAAATTAAAATTTTGCTTACAAAAAATCAAGAAACTTTTGGAAGGTTTATTATGACTAGAGAACCCTTAAAAAAATTTCTCATGAGTCAAGTCATTTAAAATGCACCTAATCTTTACAAACCCTAAATCACTAAGATAATTAATTTTGGAAAATACAAACACCAAAATGACTTGATTTTTCATCTTCACTATTTTATAGGACTCATAAAACTCACCATAAAAATTTCAAAGCACTTTGAGTTCATTTCGTAACTTGAGTTAATTTTTAAAGATAAATATCTTTTTTTGGCACTTAAATAATTTTTAAAAATTAAAATATAACTCAAAATTTTATAAGAACTTATTTTTTGAGTTCTCTATGATCAGAGATATTTTCTAAAATAAAATAGTATTTAAAATAAAAACTTGATTTTTAGCTTTTTTTTAATATTTAAATAATTAAAAATTCATAAAAATCACAAGAATAATAAAGTTCATGAAAATATTCTAAATTGCTTCCTAAGCACTTAAGAACAATTGGGATATTTTTCTTGATTTTCTAAATAAAAATATTAAATTTTGAAGCTTAAAATAATTTTTAAAGGCTAAAAATGGTTTTCTTACTAAAATAATTCCAATAATTCAAATAAAAATAAAAAAAATGTAAAATTTGTTTCTCTTTATCCCTTAAAATTAGAGAGATTTAGTAAAAAATATAAAAATAAATTTTCCACATTTAAAATATTTAATAATTAATAAACACACCAGAAATTAAAATAATTTTTAAAATTGAAATAAAATTCAAAAAATCATGAAACTTAGTCTAAAGGCTTATCTAGTCTAAGCATACCTCCAATAAAAGTTTCAAGAGATTAAGATTTACCTTGGTCAAGTTAGGAATTTTCTTTGAAAAATCCTACTTTTGCATTAAAAATAATTATATAGATAAATTAAATTTTAAAAAATCACACTTTCTCTTATGATGTCTCAATTGACCCATGAGTGATGTAGGATAAAAATTCTAAAGTCATTTGAATTAAATTTGATGAATTATGAAGTGATAGAACCTTAAGGGCAAATGTGTAATTTTGGAAATTTAGCCTTAATTAACATTTAGGCCTAATTTCAGAAAGGGAAATGAGAAATCTTTGATTCTAATTAACATATTTGGATGTTTGAAACACAATGGGTTAACTGGTAGAAACCAACCTCAGTTGTCCTAATTAAAAAAGATAAATTTGTAATTTCCTTAAATTACATAAATTTGGGAGTCTAGTCGATTAAATGATCCTAGATTTAGGGGCATGATTTTGGGTGTTAATAACTCACTAATTTAATACCCCTATTTGATGAAAAAAAAACAAAAAATATGAATCATCACCATCACTTATAAGTCAATTTCATTTGCAATGACTAAGACACTCACCAAAATCTTAAGGGCTTAGTAGTGACTTAGGCTAAATCAAGTTTCATTTAAATAAGGATTAGAAAAGTAAACATCATTGAAAATTAAAACATCTACAAGCCCAAGTCAAAATTTGGCTAAGTCTCTTAAACTTGTCTCTTTAAATGTCTTCACCCACATAGTTCTTAAATTGAATTACGAGTGATAATTACCCTATTTTTAGGGATAATTGAGATATCAATGGTCAATGAGCACTAAGGGTATTTACAGGATGAATTATTAAGCAACATAATAAGTTTAATAGAACTCAGGATTTTCCACTAGGTAGCGAGACAGTAGCATGGACTGCTTTTTTCTCTAGATCTGTTGGATACCTCGAAGATCTACTAAACTTAATATGTTTTGCTTGACAAAATCATCCTTAATTAAACTCCTAAGGACCCACCAAGATATGACATAGGGTTAGAAAAACTACCAAAACCTTACTTTTTTCTTACTCTACATGAACTGCCCTCACATGCATTTTAAGTTTCAGGTGGTGGAAGGAGAAGACTCGTCTGGTACGCTTTTACAGTTTTCAACATTGTATTTCTTGTACTTTTATGCTTACATAAATTTGCATGCTGAACAATGATGTCGCCCTGCATGAAAACTAAAACTATCAGGATAGCCACAAAACCAAAACCAAAACTAAAACTAAAATCAACCAAGATAAAATTCACCCCCACAACAGTCAAAATATTAAACAGCTCAAAATTTAACCACAAACATCACACAAAATTACAATTGCAACTAAATTAAGATATCTCTATCGGATGATTGGGAATTCCTTGGAGGAGGTAACCTATGGTTGCTAACGAGGCTTCCCACGGTCTAAATGAAATTATGGAACTCATTAAGTTAAGTTTAGTAAATTCATTTGAACTAAGTGAATCCGATAGAAAATAGTGGTGCTGGAACGAGGGAACCGTAGGATCCTAACCGGTGTCACTCTAATCAACTTTAACATGCCCCTGTAAAATTTAAAGAACAAAACCCACAGTGCCACCTGATTTGACACCATAACTTGACACACTAGAAAACTCAAACTCGTTACGGCAAGGAGCTTGGAGCTAGCATGGTGGGCAACACAGTCATCTTCAACAGCAAAACCTGTCTTCCCGAACTAAACCAATCTTCCTTCCTTAGATATAAGCAACAAAGATATAGTACTTTGAGGTTGCTTGCTTATACAACGTAAATCCTCACCTTATCTTTAGGCCTTTGCACAGTCCTGCTATATAATATAAGCCCTAACTCGTCTTAAGATTTTGAGGTCGTCATTCGTCACGACCTAAACCCTCACATTTTCTAGGCTATTGTGTGATAGTTTCACACAAATGTAAGCCCTAACTAATAAAATTGGCAGGATGAAACACCTAAATATTTCTCCTCATAAATGAAGCCAAACATTAGGATAGCTTGGGAAGTCACCGGGGTTCTCCTTTGGATCCATGACATCCCCTAGTTCTTCCTTCTTAGGTGACTTTGGTCATTTAAGATGTAATTAGCTATAGGGGATTGCCCTTATAGGAAGCATGTTCGAACCCAGCTTAAAATAAACCCTATTTAATTTTTTATATTAAATAGGGGAACTTGTCGGCAAATACAAAGATTTTGCATACCAAACAGATGTCATTTATTCCTCAGTTTATTTGACCGAGCCTCATCCTCAAGTCTTGTGTTTATCCTTCAGGATAGATACAAGATTTGAGGTACATCGCGCTTTCATTTAAACTATGAAAAATATGGGGTCAGTTTGATTTCATATTTTTCTAAAACTTAATATATATGTAAATTAAAATGTCCTTCCGAAGCGGGCGACGAGATTTTGATTATGGTGACCGACAGCTTCTTACGGGCAACTCCTCTAACCAAAAATAACACCGACAATATTAACTCATTATGTTCATTCACAGTCACAATTACTCCTTCCTTCTTAGGAACACACTGAATTGGACTAACATATGCATTATCTGAAATAGGATATATAATTCCAACATCTAACCACTTTAAAATTTATTTCTTAACAACTTCTTTTAAAACAAGATTCAATATCCTTTGAGGATCAGTCCTGGGTTTACAGTTCTCTTCGATATAAATTCTATGCATACAAATTGAAGGTTTGATTCCTTTAATATCAGTTAATTTCCATCCAAAGGCTTTCTTAAAATTTTTCAAAATTTTCATCAATCTTTATTCTTCTTCCATCATTAACTTTGAGGAAATTATAACTGGTAAAGTAAAGTAATTTCTTAAAAAGGCATATTTGAAATGACCAGGAAGTAACTTCAACTCAAGTTCTGAAGGTTTTCTTATAGATGGACAGAATGATTTATCTTTTTCTATCGTGTCCAAAATTTTAAAACTTTCTCAAACATAGTTTGAATCTTCTTTAAAAAGATCTTCACATTGATCTAATTCTTCTTCTTTCTCGTGTTCTAAATCTTTTTCTTCGGATTTTTCTTCATAAGTAGTTTTGAAATGGCATTCACTCAGATATCTTATAACATCCATTCTATAGCAATCATCATCTTTACCTTTTGCAGGATACTTCATTGATCTTGAAATGTCAAAAGTAACAGTTTGATCATTTACGTGTATTGTTTGTTCCCCTTTCTGCATATCTATCATTGCTCTTCCCGTGGGTAGGAAAGGTCTTCCCAAAATGATAGGTATCTCTTTATCTTCCTCCATATCTAGCATAATGAAATCAATAAAAAAGATAAATTGATCCACTTTCAGTAGGACATCTTCTATAACTCCTGTAGGGTACATTATTAAACAATCAGCTAACTGCAGAGTTACAGTAGTAGGGTTATTTCTCTTAATCCAAATATTTTAAATATTGATAATGAAATAAAGTTAATGCTTGCACCTAAATCACATAAATCTTTCCCATAAAATCTGTCTCCTATTGCACATGGAATTGTAATGCTACTAGAATCTTTAAGCTTTTTAGGAAACTTCTTCTAAATTATAACACTGCATTCCTCACTAAGTGCAATAGTTTCATTATCTTCAAACTCCCTTTTTCTGTTGAGAATATCCTTCATAAACTTTGCATAGCTTGGCATTTGTTCTAAGGCTTTAGGAAATGGAATATTAATGATAAGCTTCTTAAAAATTTCTAGAAATTTTGAAAATTGCTTATCCAACTTCTATTGATGAAGTCTCTGAGGAAATGAAGGTGGTTGTTTTTATAAGTCAATTTTTAGTGGAGAAATAGGTCTTTCAGAATCTTTTAGAGCGTCCTCTTTTAATTCTTCAATTTCATCTCTCTCTACTTCA
The DNA here is from genome assembly GCA_003013225.1 of Phalaenopsis aphrodite. Classification (NCBI taxonomy): domain Eukaryota; kingdom Viridiplantae; phylum Streptophyta; class Magnoliopsida; order Asparagales; family Orchidaceae; genus Phalaenopsis; species Phalaenopsis aphrodite. Next base: position 705,813 of record NEWO01000140.1, read on the forward strand.
ATTTTTTTTTGAATCCTACCTACCAACTCTCTTCCGCTTCTAAGTTGAACGAATTTTACTTGCTCTTTATTCTGGTCTTTCAGATTTGTTTCAATATTAGTATGAAGTGTTCCTTGGGATTTATTACTTGATGAATTGGTGATTTTTCCAAGTTAGTTCTCAATATTTCTAATTGTAGCTCCTTGAATTTATAATTGATTTCCCATTTGTAACACCACTTCTTCTATAGACAACTTCTTCTCCTTAAATTGTGAATTAGTGTTGAAACTTGGAGGATAAGTACATCTATAATAATTATTCCCTTGGTTGTTCCAGTTTCCCAATGGGTTTCCTTGTTTGTCCCTACATTGTTGATTATTACCACCCATAGTGTTATTCTAGTTAAAGTTGGGATGGTTCTTCCAACCTGTGTTATAAGAATTTGAATATGGGTTATTCTACTTGTTATTTATGGTATTCAAAGTTTCTAATGATGCTTAAGAATATACCATTTGGCCTAATGAATTCTCTTCAATCATGGAGATTGATTGAGAAAAAATCATTCCAAATTGGCCTAACTTTTGCAGTAACTTGATTTGCTATCACAGTAAATGCATCAGATTCATGAGTATTGGATAATTTCTTTGGATTCACCCTCTCAGAAGGCCATTAAAAATTATTGTTAGTCATTTCTTCAATTAATGCATAAGCATCATGAAATGGTTTTTACATCAACGAACAACTAGCAGCGGCATCGATAATAGATCGAAAGGATCCAACTAATCCATTATAAAAAAGTTTGAATTATTAACCAATCTAGTATAACATGGTGTGGACACTTTCTTAAGAGCTCTTTAAATTGTTCTCATGCTTCATAAATAGATTCCCCTTCAAATTGATTAAAAGATGTAATATCATTTCTAAGCTTCGCAGTTTTTTATGGTGGAAATTATTTAACAAGGAATTTTTGTGATAAATCACCCCAAGTTTTAACCTAAGTCTTATAGCATCATCTGATAAATCCAGGTGCTAACAAATTCAACCACATCTTAGTTTTATCCCTTAGTGAGAAAGTAAATAACCTAAGTCTTATAGCATCATCTGATATACCATCATATTTAAATGTAGCGCACAATTCTAGAAAATTGGTAATATGTAAATTTGAATCTTCAGTTCATGATCCCCCAAACTGGTTATTTGATACCATTTGGATAATAACAGGTTTAAGCCCAAATGAATTAGCTACTACAGTAGGTTTTTAAATACTACAATAAAGTTCATCTACAGTAGGGTTGGCATAATCTCGTCATGTTCTAAACTCTTGATGAATTTCATTATTTTGGTTGTTTTTGTTTGTCATTTCTATAAATTTTTTAGATTTTTCAAGTTTTTTAATTTTTTTTAATAGTTCTTTCTAATTCAGAATTGTAAGGCACTAGTCTTTTAGAACTTGAACAATGCATACACTAACCCAAAATAAAACACACAAAATAAAATACAATAATTATTAAAGTTTAAATAAGACTTTCTAAAAATAGAATTTTGCTTTTAAATCAATTAATATCTCTGGCAATGACACCAAAAACTTGATCCCGACTGCTTATATGCAATAGTATAAACATGACTTTAATTATAATTTTCACTTATATTTTCTTACTTTGCAACAACACCAAAAACTTGATCCTGAAGAAAATAAGAATTTAACTTTTCAATTTATATATATATATTTGGATACTAGATAAGTATATGTATCATTATCAAGTAATATAGGACATTTTGATTAAGACCTGAATATCGAATTCACAGGAAAATTATATAATACGCTCAACAGAACAACAAACTTTCTATTTTAAAAAGACAATTACTTAAACTAGAGATGTATTCACAGTAATTAACATTCAAATGTTTTTTGGTATTTTTTATATTTTGACAAAAAAAGTAACAATTTAAAAAGATAACTTGAGTTTATGTAAAAGAAAAAACACTGAATTTAAAAATGTCTTTCTCCTTATGATGAATCAGTAATAAGCATAGAAATTCTGTTGTGGAGGTATGCAAATTGTGTTATGTCAAATAGAAGCAATTATATTCTTTGCCCTTACTAGCGATGCTATAAAAAACATTGGCTAATTTAAAGTTTGAATAGTTCTGAAGATCATCTAGGCAGGGAAGATACTAGCTCTCACTCTAGAGTTCCCTCGATTCCCTCTGCCTGAGGGCTAACATCTCGTCTCATAACCTAAAATAATAAACCAAGTTGGGGGCTTTAACCTGTCACTTTAAAGTCCTCTAACTCTACACCCTTCATTGATTATTTCCCTTTTTATTTGCACTGAATCATATGAATTACATTCTCATTCATACAACCTCATATGATTCTTTCCAATTGTTGACTGAGATAATAGCAGCCCGATTCTTACATGTTCTCACAACAAATTTTAACATTTGTATAGACCAAATCAAGAATTAAGTGAAGTACATAGAATTGCATCATCTCAACTTCTTCCAACAGTAAAGATTAATACTCTCAATTTCTTCCATCCAACACTTTAATTACTTATCATTTTATTAAGAAATATAAAAAAACTACTCAGAATCCAGGGAGAAAATAAAACCACATTTTAGTTTAAAAGTAGAAATCATTGTCAAACCAACAAGATGTCTCGATTAAAATCACAAGTAGTTTAAAAACAAAAGATAAAACTTATCTCAAATCCTCCACCAAAATCTTGAAGTTTCTTAGAATCTCTTCTCTTTTACAACACTCTTAACTCTCAAAATAAAACTAGAAACAAAAAGGCTAAAGTAAATTTTTTGGGGCGCTTGAAAATCTCTCCCACTTTAAGCACTTTCAAGACTTCAAGCACCCCTTTCAAATGTCTCAACTTCCTTATTCTATAAATTTTCCAAAAGGTGCATTGAAAACTCTTCAAAATGTGTCTGAATTTGATGTATTCTTCAAGGGATACCTCCTTTCACAAGTCTTTTAATAATATTTTTGTTTCTGGTGGTCATAACTACCCTCTTTAACCAATAGGTGCCTCAAATACCTCATCAAAATTCCGCTAAATGAAGAAAACCACCAAATAACTGCCTCTAGCACTTAAGCGCAGGGCTCTAGCGCTTAAGCGTGACCGTCTCTGTTTAACCGGCGCTTAAGCGCTGGATTTGGCGCTTAGGCGCCAAAACACTTTAGCAGAATTTTTACCTCTTTGCTCCAAATTGATCATTTTTCACTCTTTTTAGCATTTTTCACCTTTTCACTTGTATTTGAAAGAAAAACACATAAATACCTTCCATTAAAGCGCAATATCTCAAACAATGGACATTAAAATGCGTCTAAGAAAACTATATATTTTATGTGTATCAAAAGGAGAATCAAAATTTAGGTACCGACCTCAAAAAGTAAGAATCAGAATTTAGGTACTGACCCCGAGATGAGAATTGAAGTTTAGGTATCAATCCCAAAAAGAGAATCAGAATTTAGGTGCCGACCTCGGAATGAGAGAATCATAATTTATGTACTGATCCCGGAATGGGAATTAAAATTTATGTATCAATCCAAAAAAGAGAATTGGAAATTTGATACCGACCTTAGAAGGAGGGAAACAAAATTTAGGTACTGACCCCGACATGGGAATTAAAATTTAAGTATTAATCCTGAAAAGAGAATCTGAATTTAGGTACTAACCTCGGAAGGAGGGAATCAGAATTTAGCTATTGACCCCAATATGGGAATTAAAATTTAGGTATCAATCCCGAGAAGAGAGTCTAAATTTAGGTACTGATCTCTAATGGTAGGAATCAAAATTTAGGGACTGATCCCGAAAAAGAGAATTAGAATTTAGGTACCGACCTCAAAAGATAGGAATTAGAATTTAGGTACTAATCCCAAAATGGGAATTGAAATTCAGGTATCAATCCCAAAAGAGAGTCTGAATATAGGTACCAAACTCGAAAGATAGGAATCAGAATTTAGGTTCGGATCCCGAAAGATAGTCAAATTTTAGGTATCGACCTCGAAAGATAGGAATCAGAATTAAGGTACTAATCCAGAAATGGGAATTGAAATTTAGGTATCAATTCCAAAAAGAGAATCAAAATTTAGGTACTAACCTTAAAAGATAAGAATTAGAATATAGGTACTGATCCCGAAAGAAAGTCAGAATTTTGATACTGATCTCAAAAGATAGGAATCAGAATTTAGGTACTAATCCCAAAAATAACATGAAAGCAGTCTAGAGAATTTGTGGTGTTGAATTCATAGATATGTGGCATGTGATAGGGTTGGCATTGACAAATAAAGATTTGTGAGACATTGTGAGATTTTGTGTAGAATGTGAAATTCTACCTGGATGTGAAGAAAATTAGTGCAGATAAGGATAGTCATGCTGCTTGAGCAAACAATAAAAGACTTCAAAATTGAGGGAAGCAACTCAACAGATTTATTTTCTTGTTGTTTTTATCACAGTTAATTATCAAAATATATTTCCAAATTTTAATTTTTTTGTTTGTTGATTTTTCAAAAGAGTATTTTATTTGAACTTTTATTGTTATCAAATTTTTATTGTTTTGTTCTTCGTTCGTTGTAGCTTGGAAGCAACGCATGGTTCTGGGGCTCGATCTATCGTACAAAAGGACAATTCAAGAAATAGACTGAATTTTAAAAGAAATTTAATAAATCTGCTTCAAACAGGTGTTATAGATTGAACATAAGCCGAAGCATCAAAAGGTACATTATGCTGAACACATCAAAAGTACATATGAATATATCTTCATGCTAAACACATATCATAAGCTGAACATATCTGATACATATATCATCATATCTGTTGCGCCAAAACATGTTACTAAAAAGGTATCCCCTGGCTATTCATCTTCGTTGGGGTGTGTTCCTGATTGAGCTAACCTACTAAGCCATGTTCCCGGATAAGAGTTTTGTTTACGTGAACTTAGAGGTGAAACCCTCTCATAGCTCGTAAGGTTGTAGTTCCTCTAACTCCGAATCTGGTCATAATCCATATGGAATCTAGGTTCTATCCATTCTTCTGAAAGTTACATACACTCTGTGGTGTCGTACCGTCGGAATGCAATGCTTGGCCAGGACTACTCTATTTACTTTGAGAATCAGTATTGAACCTCTAAACTCACCGGGGCCAATGATATCTATTTCTTTCTGGAATATGATGTTGCTCTTGCTCATGAAAGAGACCATCAAAAAAGGCCTCACAAAATCATGATGGTCTATATGTGGGGGAATGCATTCGCCTTCATCGTAGATATTGATGATACAGCTGTTGGGAATGCAATCAGCTGGAAGTATGCTCCACCTAACCATCCTCTTGATCATCTACTTTATTATATGAGGTAATAGATCCACCTCATCATGTCTTAAAATCTCTGGGGAATTTCCTTCTCTATCTTTAGTAAAGTTATAACAACAATCACATTGGATGGTGATTCTGCCTTTTCTACACATCCATTTTCATGGTTCAGAATAGGCCCTTTGCATCAAAAGACTAGCTCAACCCCTGTCTCTTAAGTCGAATATGCTATTGAGAATGTTCCTTTCTTCACTTTCAGAGACGACTCTGGTGTACAACTCCATGCCTTCCAGTATATTGACAAATCTTCCTTGAACTTCTTCATAAAATTCAAAATTCATTTTCTTCACTTTACTCATTTTGTCTAATTCTGCCATGGTAACCATCGGTAGCTGTCGAGGGTGCTCCCTCATTTCAATATCAGCAGGAATCCATGCTTATGTTGTCTCTGTATCCAACGGAATATATGATTCCCCCATTGAGTGATCGGTGATTTGAAATATACTATCGGTGAACGTATACTCCTCCAGAGTGCTGTAACGCTCTAAGTGGAGGATGTTGCAGTTTGGGCATTCCATAAACACCCCTATAGCTGCTATCCATGAGAAAATTTTTGTGTTGCACATTGGGCAACCCTCGTAAAGACCATATGAAACTTCTGGTAGCATTGGCTCTATAGTGAACTCAGACTCATCCTCTGTGGCAGGCAAGCTAGAGGAAGTCTCTCTCATGCATGGATCATAATTTTTTCCCTCAGGAATCAGGGTAAGCAAGTTTTTTGTCTCCTTCTAGCATCTTCTTTATTCACGTAGGAATGCTTTGTGTTTTAGACAATTGGCATTTCTGTGTTGAGTCCTTCGTAACGGTGCATCTGACAGTCTCTCATCATCAGCAGTGACTACACCTTCGGTCGGTACAGTTATCATAGATGGCAGATGACTAGTCCCCTCCAGCGGATCTTGCTGCATTATCACTTTCTTCCCCTTCAGTGAGGAATCCTCCTTGTTGCAGATCTTTAACAGTGACGGTAACCCCTCTTTTTCTCGATGGCTGACCATGTCCATCAGGGGACCCTCATAGTCTAGCCAAAGTCCACGTCGAAGTCTATGATGCCACTCTATTGTGCCCTTTCCTTATTAAATGCAAGATTTCAGCCATCCTTGAAGGAAAAAATCAGCTTATGTCCTAACATTTTCTCTACAAACGACAGGGAAAACATCAGTGCGCTGAAATTTAGTAAGAACAAGAACAAAACAAGGTATTTATCAGACAAATTTTTAGTTTATATTGATGAGAAGATCATATATATATATATATATATATATATATATATTAAAAGGAAGGAACATTATTCAGCTCCCTACATGTTGATCATTTAAAATAGTACAAAAGTTCCAAAGAAGGGGGAGACTAATCCTCAAAATTACTTACAAGAGAGTAAAACAACTAAACAGGTGAAAAATGGGGGAAGCCCCAGGACACTAAAACTCTTTTAGTTGACTTGGCATGAATCTGAGGTGAGGAGTCATCAGCTTATCACCATGGAGTAAGAGGGCAAGAGGGGTAGGACGTCTTGTATCCACAAAAATGGAGTTTGCATATATTCCTTGTCTGGCCAACCAATTATTAGGTTGGTTTCCTTCTCTGTATATGAAAGACATTTGGACTGTGAGCTTCTTGTAAAGTTTGCCAATTTTTTCTTCCATTGAATATGATGCCAAGAGGATAGCTGATCAGTGGTAAGTAAGGTGATCAGCTGTAAAAAGTCTACCTCACTCCATACTTTCTGCCATGTTTCTTTCTGTGCAAACGTAAGGGCCCAGTAAACTGCAATGAGCTCAGCTTCAAGAGCATCATTGGCCACTGTAGTCTGTTGTGACTATTGATTGCACTTGTCTGAGATAGACTTATCGTTGGGAAGTTCTTAAGCTGGATCAGCTTATTTAAATAAGAAACACAGTTTCTAGTCACCTTGGAGTGTTGAGTAGTCTTATCTTCATGTTCGTTGTTGTTCCTACACATCCACAAGAACCAAGCCACAATGAAGGGGATAAACTCCCTTTGTTTACATTTCCAGCTATGCCAACTAGCTTTAAGACTAAACCAGTCCTTATCCAAGTTCTCACCTTTAATCTTAGTAAGGAGTGCTTTCCACACCTCTTGAGAAAATTCACAATTGAAAAAAAGGTGTTTATTGTTCTCTTCAGCTTTCAGACAAAGATAGCATCTAGAGTGTCCTCTCAATCCCTTGAGTTTAAGAATATCATCAGTTGGTAGGAGGTTGTTAAAGAATCTCCAACAAAAGAAGGATATAGAAGGGGATAGGAATCTGTTCCAAATGGCTTCACCCCAGTTGACTTTATCCCAATCCCTTAACTTAGTATGTATAGCTTTAGTCAAGCTTTGGTTAGTGTAGAAATGCCATATGATCCTATATTTTTTGCCTTTATCATACATAATCTTAGTGACTTAAGATAGGTGAGGCTTCTGTAAAATTGATTGGAGCTTAGCAACATCCCAAGAGTCCCCATCCCAGAGGTCACAGACTGAAAGTTGAGGGTTTAAGTCTGAAGGGGAGGGCCCAAGCCAGTCCTTTGAGCACCAGTTATCAAGCCAAAAGCTCACTTTGCCATTCCCCAAATCTCATGTGTACATGTCTTCAGCTAGCTCTCTGATTTTCAGCATAATAGTCCAAATTCTGGAGTCTCCCAGCTTCTTGGTAATTAGGGTAGGGTGTTGGCTCTTGCAATACTTGCCATACATGAACTTGGCCCACAGGGAAGTTTATGTTCTGAAGTGAATCCACATCTTATAGAAATTTATTTGTCTTACTTGTTGGAGACCCTTGAATCCCAGCTCACCAGCTGCAATTGGTTTGGCTACCTTCTACCATGAAGCCCAGTGTAACTGCTGTCTTTGACCTGCCCACAAAAATCTGTTGAATGCTCTCTCCAACTGAATTTGAATGCTTTTCTTGAGGTAGTTGGTTTGGAGAATACAAGAGGGGAAGGTAGTTAAGATGCTTCTAAGGAGAGTAATTCTGCCCCCATTAGATAGGAAAGAATGAGACCAGCTAGCTAGAGTTTTCTGTATTTTCTGCAATACCTCATCAGATTGGGTCATTTTTAATCTCCCCCATATGAGTTGGACCCCCAAATATTTCACAGGGTCCCTAGCAGTAGAGAAGCCAGTGTAGTTGGAGATCCATTGCTTGATATTGGAAGTGGCCCTCTTGTTAAATATAAGTTGGCATTTAGTGGGGCAGAACTCCATCCCAGAGCAATTTTGAAATTGTTGTATCCATTTATAAACTTTCTTCATAGCAATCTCTTGGACATTGGAAAATATCATAATATCATCAGCATACATGAGGTGGGAAATTGCTGTAATGGATTTGTGGTGGAATCTAGAGTATTGTTAGTTGAGGATGTTCCTGTCAAGCAATCTAGAAAAGTAATCCATAACAATTATAAAGATAGTGGGAGAGAGTGGGTCACCTTGTTTTAGTCCTCTGATAGCTGTGAAAGACCGCTTGAGTTGGCCATTGATTAAGATAAAGTGGTTATTGTTAATAAGCCACCTTTGGATGAGAGTTCTGAGTTCTGGTTGAAAACCTCTAGCAGCAAGTATCCCCAAGATAAAATTCCAGTCAATAGTGTCTAGTAAAATATCAAACTTAAAAGTAGAAAGGAGAAAATTGAAGCATGTAAATTCAAAAATTTTCATTTTGTTGAGGTTAATTTTATTACAAAATTTTTGGACCTGGTCACAAATGTTTGGTCAAATAAATAACCCCAGAAAAATCAATATTTCAAACTTTCAATTCAAGCAATTTCAAGTTGCATAGTATGTTTTTAAGTATCATCCATTGACTGGCAACATAGGTCTCTCGCCTTGAAAATCCACCAGCTAGTAGACTCCTCCTGCGTAGACATTTTCTATGATAAATGGTCCCACTCAAGTTAACTAAAATTTTCCACCTATCTTACGACGTGCAAGAATAGGCCTTTTGAGCACAAGAATGAGATCACCAACTTTGAACATCCTTGGGCAGACCAATTTATCATGAGCTTGTATCATCCTCGCTTGGTAAAATTCCAAATGCAGTTGTGCTTCTAGTCGCTTTCCTTCAAGACTTTCCAATTCTTCAAGTCTGAGTTTTGCACTTTCTTCTGTTGTAAGTTGATTGGTGATAGTGAATCTAAGAGACGATGTATGGACTTCTAACGGTAGTACAACCTCAGACCCATACACAAGTGCGTAGGGTGCACATTGAGTAGAGTCCTGAACATTGTCTAGTAGACCCACAATGCTTCTAACAATTTGTTATGCCAATCTATTTTATTTTCATCCATTGTCTTATTCAAAATTTGTACCAGTGTCTTATTGAAGGCCTCCGCCAGGCCATTTTCTCTGGGATAATAGATCGTAGAGTATCTACAATCTATCCCGTGTCGCTTGATAAAATTGTTAATTTTTGTGCTCTTGAAGCCTGTCCCATTATCAAAAATTATTCTGCTTAGAACTCCAAAACGATAGATGATTTGACTTTTAAAAAATTGATGGACATGATGTGATGTAACCTCTCATAGCGGCACTGCCTCTGCCCATTTAGAGACGTAATCTGTAGCAACAAGTATAAATCTGTGTCCTTTAGAGGATGGAGGGTCTATCGGATATATTATGTCTGTGCCCCAACACTCGAATTGCCACGCAGTGACGATTGGGTGTAGGACATTTGAAAATTGGTGCAAGACCACCCCATGTACTTGGCACTGGTGACTTCTTCTGATTGTATCCATGCAGTCAGACATCATTGCCAACCAATAATATCTGAGTCCCTTGATCTTCATTTTCATCTTCGGCTCTAACTGATGAGCACCACACAATCTAACATACACCTCCTTGACAATATTCTAAGCTTCGGCTCTACTCAAACATCGTAGCCACATATGATCAAATGATTTTCTGTAAAGAACATCTCCCACTAGGGCTTATGACATAGCTCTTCTTATGATATGATATGCCTCAGACTTGTCTTCTGGCAGCTTTCGATTCTGGAAATATTCTATTAATGACTTGCGCCAATCTTTATTGATATTAGCAACCACAATCATCATTTCTTCTTCTTTTTTGAGCTTGTGTAGATTTTCAAAGTCGATTCGGGACAAAACATGTCTTCCTTGTACCGTAATGTCAATGGAACTCTCCGGGGGACACGCCAATTCTTTTGCAAGTTTTGTTAAAGCATCAACATGGGCATTATCTTCCTAAGTAATCCAGTAGAATGTTACATTGGGAATTTGTTCTAGTAGCTTCATGGTGTACCGGTGGTATTCTACTAACCTTGGTTTCAAAATTTTGTATTGTCCGGCGGCTTGTTGGATGACGCGTTATGAGTCACCATAGGTGGCAATATCTTTTATATCCATCGAGACTGCTAATTCCAACCCAGTAATTAAGGCTTCATATTCTACTTTGTTATTGGTACATGGCTCTATCAGGTGATAGGAAAATCACAGCATGCCCTTATCTAGTGTGATGAAGATTAAACTAATTCCTGCTTTGCCTGATATAACTGTTCCTGATCCTTTGTCTTTTTGGCTGATGAAGCTCCATCAAAGTACATTTCTGAATGTCTAGCACTGAAGGGCTCTATTTGTAATACTTGTTCATCTGGTAATTTGTCATTAAGAGGAGACCCAGCTGGAAGTGGGTGTACAACAAGAAAATATGTCTCTTGATAGCACAAAGGGGAACAAAAGTTATATCAAATTGCAACAAAATCATCGATCTTCTTGCTAGACTTACAGAGAGTGTTGGTCGAGTCATTAAATATTGTAACAGAATAAATTTTGAAATTAGAGTTACCTTAGGAGAAAGCATGTAATGTTTGAGCTTCTGGGCTGCGAAAATAAAAGCTAGACAATGCTTCTCAATAGGCAGATACCTTATCTCCATCAGTATTAGATGGCGACTCAAATAGTAGAGGTGTTTTCCTTACCTTTGTCATTCACTTGGGCTAAGAGGGTTCCAAGAGAGTCATCTAAGGCCGCAGTATAAAGTATTAAAGGTTTTCTCAGGATAGGGGCTGCCAAAACAGGAGGTGTCATTAAATATTTTTTTAACGTCCTCAAATGCCTGTTGACATTTCTCTTCCTAAAAAAATTTGGCATCCTTTTTAACTAATGTCAATAAGGGCTGACATCTATCTGAGAGATTAGAAATAAAGCGTCTCAAATATGCCAATTTTCCTTAGAGGGAACATAGTTGTTTCAAGATTTTGGGTGGAGTTATTTCTAAGATAGCTTTAATTTTATTCAGGTCGATCTCAATTCCTCAATAACGGACAAAGAATTCAAGGAATTTTCTGGAGGTAACGCCAAAGGCACACTTTAAGGGATTCATCTTAAGATTATATTATCATAATCGGTCGAACACGGTCCTCAAATTGTACAAATGGTCTATTTTCTGTTTACTCTTAATGACCAAAACATCCACATAGCATTCCACTTAGTTGTGAATGAGATCATCAAAACTCTTTGTCATAGCTCGTTGGTATGTCACTCCAGTGTTCTTCAATCCAAACAGCATCACTGTATAGCAGAAAATCTTAATAGGTGTTCTGAAGGTTGTAAGTGTTGTATCTTTTGGATCCACCTTGATTTGGTAATACCCCGGCGATCCATCTATAAAGGAAAAAATCTCATGTGTCAAAGTTATATCCACCATCATTTCTGGTATTATCAATGTAAATTCATCCTTTGGACATGCTTTGCTCAAACCCCTGAAGTCGACACATACACGAATTTGTCCCTTTTTCTTCTTAACTGGCATAATGTTAACTAAACATGTGGGATATTGCTCTTCCTGCACGAAGTTAGCATCTATTAACTTCTTCACCTCGACAATGACTTGCTGCTCTATTTCGAGATACATTCTTATCTTTGTCCACCCCAAGTTTATGAACTGCAACTTTTGTTGATAGTCCTTACATTTTATCATAACTCCATGCAAAGCAATCTCTGAATTCTATTAACAGTTTGATCAACACTAAATATTCTTCATCGTTGAGTAGAGAACTTATAAATGTAGGTTGGGGTTGCTCTTCTGTCCCGAGGTTAATTTCCTTCAATTCATCAACAATTGACTTGATTTCTTCCTTAAATTCTATCGGAGCATCTTCTATTAGGTGATTAGTAGAGTCATCCTCCACATTGAGATAATCCTCTTTTGATTTATTAGTGACAACCAAACAAAATTTTGAATCATCGACTGGTCTGATAGTACCAAATCCGAGACACTCTTTCGAGTTGGGAGTCGACTTTTAACACCCCATAATTTTTCAAAAAGTTGTAATTTATCCTTTGGCATTTGTTATGGCAAGTGTTCCTATTGAATTAACTTTTATACACAAAGCAAAAAGTAACTAAAAATTAAGTCCATTAATTCATTAGGATCATCATCCAAATTTACCTGATTTTCAAGATTAGTAGAAGTAGAAGCACGATAAAATTTGATTGGCTTTGAACCAGCACTACGGACCTTGTTGACCTCTAAGATCTCAACCTTTTGAGGCAAATTAGAGTAAGGTTCATGGTGTTCACATAGTGGTTTATCCGATCATAAATTGTCTCATATTCAATTTTCTTCACATCTTCTAAGGAGATCTCATACAGTGGTTTCAGCGTCAATGATATGGAATTTAGTGGTTGTTACTAGTTCTCCAACTTTCATAAATAATGTAATTGATCTAAGGGCTCTCTCTCTCTTTTGATTGAATCCTCTTAGCATCATTTTAACGGTTGTAAGCTCCTAAGCTTTAATGTCTAAATAGGCTAATGTCTGTGGGCCCATCAAGTTAAGGGATGCTCCAGGATCTACCAAAACTCTGGACAACACAAATCTGCCAATGTTAACGAAGATATAGAGTGGAAGATTGTGGTCAGCAGAACCGAGCAACAAGTCTTCATCTGTAAAGGTTACCCCCAACTGTTCTTTCAATGAGAAAATTTCATCCGAGGATGTGCTGGCCAACTGGGCTAAGCAAATCTCTAGATCAAGCTAAGTTGTACCCAGAGACTCTCTCACCTCCTTTGATAGGGTTAGAGCATCATAGATGCTTAATTTGGCTGGAAACTTCCTAAGGTGAGCTAGGACGTTGTAATCCACTTTGTATGATCCTCCAATCTTTACTTGGTTATGTGTTTCTTCCACTGGCAGAGGTGGGGGCAGCTCTTCTCGAGTTACTATTTGCTTTCTTTTATCCGTTGGAGCTGACCTCATAAGTAATACTTTCCCGCTCCTTAAGTTCACTTCTATAATTTATTCTTCTTGAGATGTTGTTGGCGAATCTTCTGGTGTTTGTTTTTTATCAGAAATATCTAAGTTGATAGCAAGTGGTGCACCGCGGCACTCGAGGATTGGTTCCTCACTCTCGGCGCTGTCGTAATTGGTATTGTCGATATCTTCTTTGGTCTTGTTAATAGGTTCATCAAACTTAAGTACGATTTGAGGATTGGTTTGGGAATCGAGATCGAAGCTCGATTGGTCATAATCGATTATGTTATCAATAGAAACAGTTAAAACGTAGCCAAAATCATAATCAGTATATTTATAAGACCTAAAGGGGCAAAAATATAACTATACAAGGTTAGGGGTTCGAGGATTTTCTTCCCCAAATCTAAGACAACTAATCTAGCAGAGGCAGTCCTATCCTACCCCTCGTGCTATCAGTCTTCGCGGTGGTATTCTTCTTCTTCATCTTTGGTGTCATCGGATTTCCTAGTGAAATCTTCATCTCTGGCTTGGCACGCTGAAGATTATGATCGGAGGCTTGCCTTGATGCATTCTAAATTTGGTCCAATACACTCTTGAGCTTTTTCAAAGTCATGCTCCTTCCATTTTTACCAGCATATGGGTCAATTAGAGAGACAGGCTCAGCCAAAATCAAATTTACAGAACCTCTTTCAGGTTCTTTTAAATATTCTTTCAAAATCGTTATATTTCCTTCCTTAAGATTTTTCTCTAGCCAATCCTTAAAGACAAAATAATCCTCTATAGTGTGCCCAAGCATCCAGTGATATCGACAATAATTATGTTGATCCTTTTTGTCAACCTTTTCGGGTTTCTTTGGCCTTGGTAATCTAAACTCAGGCTTCTTCATCAGACTTCTAAACATTTTGGATACTGTTTCATCTTTGAAGGAATAAAACGTTTTCCTTCATTCCGTTAAGGTTAGACCCTTTCTATTTTTTGTTCAGTACGATCCTCTCTAAGACGGTTGCTGGCTAGACTGGCCATGTTGTTTTGTCTGTTGTTAAGCATGTCGCGATGATGACTGAGAATTCTAATGGGAATTTTTTATATGTATCTGGATTGGCTATTTTCCTTTATCAACTGTTGCCACTGTTCCATACTTCTTTTCAAATGCCCTGGTCGTCTTGGATTTCTCTGCTTTCTCTTGGGAATCCATATGTTTGACTTCTTCTTGAAGATTGTTGGCTTTGTTGAGTACCTTCTCGAAAGATTTAGTAGTGAGTCCCTTGAGCATGAAAGCTACTGGCCCATGGATGCTCTTGAGTAAGATCTCAATTGCATGATGTTCCTGTAGCTGAGGTTCACATTTCATGCTATGGTTTCTCCACCTCAAAATGTAGTCCACTAAAGTTTCATTGGGCTTTCGCTCCTTTACTATGAGATCTCCAATAGACACATGATGTCGCACTCCGACAAATTTCTTCATAAGCAATTGTTCTAGCTAGATGAAAGTCTTGATTGAGCCATTGGGTAGTTCGGCATACCAATCAAAAGTGATTCTTGACAGCTACTGACAAACTTTCGAAAGAGTAAAGCTTCATTTCCTCTTGTGTTGATAAAACTGGCTCAAAAATATGTTATATGTTGCCTGGGATTTCCAGTTCCATAAAATATCTTAAATTTTTGCAACAAAACACCCTTAGGGTAGGGTACAACATCAAATTCCTCTAGGTAATGTCTACCTTCAAAATCAATGCACCACCCTTAGATTAGGCTAAGGCCTAACGAACTTGCTCGACCATTTGCATAAACTCCTGAGCTATGGCTATGACAGTCATGACAGTGACCATCTCTTCCATTGTCTTCTCTATTTGGTTGATTTGCTCATCCCTTAGTAAAACAACCCTACGCAGCTCATCTGTGACGTTCTCTTCGAAGAGAGGTTGAGCTTCGCGCATAGATGCAACAGCTCTAATCTCGATGACATGGATATCCATAAAATCTTCCTAAAGGTAATCATTGAAGTCAACATCTTCATCATCATCAATGGAAACCCAATGTTCTCGAGCTAACTCAAAAATCTCGATCCTGAGCTTTTCAACCTTTTCTTCAATTATTGATTCTTGTAGCACCTTGAGATCTGGAGGGCTTTGTTGGACATCCCCTACTTGCTCATCCATCTTGCTAGCAATTGCTGCAACAATGTCAGATACTTTGGACCCTTGCTTCATTCCATGATCCTACCATTAGAGCTTACTAGACCGTATCGGTACGATGACCTTGGGTAACCACACCTTTTTCTTTGACGGTGATGTCTTGAGACGGGGTGTCTCAGCAAAAACATCGGCATGTCAAAGAGAGGCATGCTCCCCATGGCGAAGACCAGATACAATACCAGAAAACTTCTTTACCCTTTCCTTCGGAACTTTAGGAACATCTTTATGGCCGGTAATTGGTAGAACTCTCAGACCCAAACTTGACTTAATGGGTCGACGACCTATAGGTCTAGTGATGATAGAATCAATAGTGACGGTGACAGTATCAACTCTGTTTCCCAAGAGGAACCTGATGGGAATGCGAGGAGGCAAGGCTTTAGTTGATTTCTAAGATTTTCTGATTGATCTGATGTCTCTTAGACTTTCTTTCTTTATGTGAGAGGATACTGCACAGTCCACTAGTTTAAGCAATTCACCGACTGAACAACCTTCTTTAGCAGCTAGTATCTGAAAAATTGTACTGACTTGAGTGATAGGAGCAGGCTTCTTCCTCTTTCCACCATGTTCATGAGTTGATGGTAAAGTAGCGGCATTCTTCTGGATACTTTTGTACCCATTATTATCCATTTAAGGATGGAACCTACTCTGTTGCAGAAGTGGGTAAATCTCCAGTAATCCTGACTCCTTTTGATGAGGAACTTCATCAACAGATACTTCCTTAGAAATCTAGGCTTCACTAGCCCTCTAAACCTTCTGATTGCATTTTCTCCTTTAGGTTTGAGTTAAAGGTGTGATTCTCAAACTCGATCCAATTTCAAATACTAATGGCAAGACAACCAATCCATCAGTAAGGTCTTCAACGAGCATAGCTTCTTTTCCCTTAGTAGAGATGAGAACAACAGGCTTAGTAGGTGCCATGTTGGCAGCAGTCTTAACTTTCTTGTAAGAAGGGAAATTCTGAGGACATTTTAGATTGAACTCAGCTGATGGCTCCTGAACTTCCAGAGCGGTGACTTTCATCATGATGAACGGGGCTTTCCCAAGTATAACCTCGAGCTCATTAAATGTTGCTTGAAACTTGATGGTGGGAGTGACATTGCAGGCATTGCGGCTCCTCGGCAGGTTGCATGAGAAGGTGAGCGTTGGGAATGCCATTGCAACAACTTAAGAAAAAGCTCTGAGCTTAGTTATTTTACCAATGCCTCGTAATCTTAGTGCAAGCACTACAAATTAGTAGAGTTTGATTTGTAGACTAGGTAAGTCTTTATTTAATTTGTGGAGATTTTAAGATTTTAGTTAAAATAGTTTGAAAGTAGAAAGATTTAACTAATATAAGGAAAATTAAATAGCAAGCACAGCATGACACATCTGATTTAATTTGTAAATAGCAAATCAAACTCAAAAAGGAAAAAGTGAAGTTCAGGACCCAGTGCGGGACAGACTCAACAACGCACAATGCCCAGGAGGAACCAGTCCACCAACACACTTATTGAGGGTCTGACCCCACACAAAGATTAAAAAGTCTTTAATGGCCTCCTGAACCTTCATGTTCAAAGGTGATTAAACAGACAGTCCTGAAGTCCAAAAGAGTTGACCATACTTACCCAAGACAGAAATAGATAAAGCATGTCAATGGAAGAAAGGTAATCTGGTTCATGAGGGACATGAACACATTACTGATGTATGAAGATAATATTTTCTAAGTAATATGGAGAGAGAAGCTTATCCCCCAACGGAGTCGCCAGAAGCGATTGACATATTTTTTATTTAAAGAGTTGCTCGTTGGAAGCTGTTGGTCGCGGAATCGGAATCTCGTCACCCGCTTCGAAAAGGAATTTAATATATATATATATATATATATATATAAGTTTGGAAAAATATCAAATTAAACTGATCACATATCTTTCATAGTTCAAATGAAAGAACACTGCACTTCAATCCATGTATCTATCCCAAAATATAAACACAAAACTTAAGTGTGAGGCTACTTTATTTCCATCCTTATATGGATGTGGTTTAGCTTAAAGGCTAGATATTTTCTTGGGTAGATCATTGTCATGATCTAACCCCACCTGTACACCCCCATAGTGTGAGAAATTCTTTTCATTGTATTGAGGATAGGCATGTTGTATTGGCTAAAACACCCAAATTTCCTAGTTGATTCATGCCTAGGTGTAGTACATTCATACTTGTATTGAATCTCTAGTTGGGTCACCTCGATAGGCGTTTGACAAGATACCTTTCCATAGGTTGGGCTACTTTATTTCCATCACATAAGAGCTGCTCTACTAGCCTTTAAGGGATCCCCATTGATGGTTGCTTTTCCAGAGCTAGCAGAAGCATTTCAGAGACAAGCTAGTGTGCTCATCCAACCATTGGGTTTGATTACTTCATAGTGCCCTTCTGATAGGATTTACCTCATTGATTTTGAGGAATCTCCATTTAGATTCCTACTTGATAGACTATTGATAAGGGCATCCCACATGAGTTGGACCACTCAGTCCACTTTATCTATTTTGGTTATACAACCGACTTGGATAATCTGCTGCTTTGCCAGTAGGCCTGTCGTACCAGTCAGAGCACTCGCTTTTGTAGCTGCTCCATGCCTTATCAAGACCCTTTGCACTCAATCAGATTATAGTATTTTTTTCAATGAAGACTACTTTGCTCATTCTTAAGAAAACTTTCAGTGGGGTATGCTGAGCTTGAGCTAACAAAAGCCCCTCGAGGTTGGAACATCTCATGCACCCAAACTTTTAGATACCACTTCATGCAAAAATACTACAAGGTCGGATAACTCTATGCATCCATTACCTTTTTTATGCCTCTTCTAAGTGGTATAAGCCTGTTCTCCTTTCCAAAAAAAAGATGTTCAAATCCCCATGAAGTACTAATAGAACCTTTAAGGAATCCCCAATGAGAATCCTCCCATGGGTACATTAATAAATCACCTCTCTAGCAATTTTTTTGAATTGGTCTATCCTACTCGGCATGTTAAGTCATGTGTCGCACTAATATGAGCTTTATGCTAGCTCAACTAGTCTATGTTTAAGTAAAAATTTTCATGCTTGTGAAATTCCTCAATGAAATTCACCTCGTTGGTGCTCATAAGAGCACCCTAGTCATTAGAACGTCCTAGATCTTATAACTTCTTCACTTTTCTTGACTACTTTAGTTGGTTAAGTTTGTCAAGTAGAGTAATATGTAGCATCAGTTTTACCATTGATCTGTGTTTTGTCATATTGCTTTATGCATCCAACACATACTTATAGCGTGACATCTCAGGCTATCTAGCCATTTATTTGATTCATAGGCTTGATACCTACCTCTTATACTATTTGATAGTTTCGACTGGTTTTGTTGCTTTTTTCCAACACGTCAAATGACATGTTATATCAGCTATTCAATTGATCCATGTGAGCATCTAGATACTCGATGCCTCCCTAGCAGGAATTAGCTTGCTAAATGGGAAAATCCCCAGCAAGAGTCGTCTCGTTAATGCTCATGGAAGAACTCTTATGGTTAGACCATCCTGGTCATATAACCATATTCTTTCCTCAAATGGTTTTGTTGATTCTGTCCATCATGTTGAGTGACATGACGTATCAATTTTACTACCGATCCATGTTTTGTCGGAACACCATAATGTCTAACTTTACTTGAGCATATTACTTTAGGCTACCTTATTGTAGGGTTACTTGTCTGATGAATAGGCAAGATACCTATCTCCTATACTATGTACTATTCATCTTGGTAGATCATAGCCTCCATGTTAGAACATAAGTTGAACTAATCTAAGCTCTATGCTAGCCAGATCAGTCCATGCTTAAGTTGAGAATTTTCATGCCAGCAGAATTCCCCAAAAGGAGTCACCTCGCTGAGGTCCATAAGTATTATAGGGTTGGACTTCTTTATTCAACTGACTCCCTTCTACACCATATTTACCTAGATTAATTCTCTTTGCTTGGTCCCTCAACACTTCAAATTATTTAGATTACTTCAGTTATTCATCGATGTGTGTCTGGTTGAAATATTATGATATCTGATGGTACCATGACATTGTGTACAGTGAAGATTGCTTTACTCATTCTTATCGACCTATCTTGGATTGCTAGACTGCCTTATCTACTAGCATATGAAACTTCTTGATCCATACGACATTTTTGTCAATTCTTTTCATGAGGGTGTCTCATTTCATGATGACTTTATGGCTTCATAACAGCCTATTGTGATGTTTCTCAAGCCATACAACCTTAAAGTTAGATCTATTATGAGAACATCTAATCTTTGAACACCTTTAGCCTTATCTCTGCTTGCTTGGAAACCTCGCAAAGAATATGACATTTTAGTCAGTTTTTTTATGAGGGTGTCTATGACAATCTTCTGGCTCTATTGCCACTTTCTATGATGTAATTTGAGCCATATGACTGTAGCATTGGCTCTATTTTGAGGACATATTGTCTTTATATACATATAGCTTTTCAGCTACTTTTAACAACTCTCAAACTATACAAGATGTTCGGGCAATTGTTTTATGAGAGCAGGATGGACGAATTAGGTTACATGAAGTAATTTGGCCTTTACCTTGTGTGCTTCTAAAGACAAAGGTAAATCTCTTAGTGTTTCCCCTTACCATAGTAGATAATTCAGGCTTCGTTGCTTTTCTAAGATGTGTCAAGCCATTGCATCCCTTAGACTAACCTCTGGATCACGTCTCTACAGCCTCAGGATCCTTTTTTGGGTTAGATATAAGTCTCGAGTGAATTCTTCCTAGACGACATCTCTATTGTTGGCCTCTTAGGCATTTGAATTGATGCTTCTCTGACTACATGACATTCTAAGTGGTCCTTTCATGATAGCATTTATTTCTTGACATCTTAGCTTTATTGCTCGGCTCCCTAACTAACCTTCACTACCTCTTAGGTGATGATATAAAACTCTTAGTAATCATCATAGATGTAGTGCATGTATCAAGGTATATACCTCGATCAATTTATAGTATGGAGCATAGTCTCTTGGATATCTTTCCCAACTAATCAATACGAACTAGTGCTCATATTTGAAATAAGTTCACCAGTATTCCTTCTGGATCTAGTTAACTTGTCACCACTTAGTGAGCAATGAGAAGCCCTATGAAATCCCACATTAAAGTAGTTGGTGGCCCCCTAGCCAACTTGCTTACATATCAAAGAGTGATGTATGGCCCTACAGTAGTCCTCATTGTCATTGTGCAAGAGTTTCATGTATTAATACCTCGAGTCTTGTGTATTCATGCTTCTACAGCCCCTGACCACAGATACACCTAAAATATATAGTCTTTATGTACACATTTTTATATCTATTTTTGAGATATTATGCTTTAATGTAAGGTATTTGTGTGTTTTTATTGTATGTACAATCAAATGGATGAAAAATGGTTAAAAGAGTGAAAAAGTATCAAATTTGGAGCAAAAATGAAAAACTTGTGAAATTGAACTGAGGTGCCTAAGCACCCAAGACTGACACTCAGGCGCCAGTGAAACAGAGAGACCATGTCTAAGTGTCCAGTACTCACGCTTAAGTGTCATAAGTAGTTACTTGATGATTCAATGAATTTGAACAAATTTTGAAGAGGTATTTGAAGAAACCCTTAGTAAAAATGTGGGAAATGGTTAATGGACATAAGATGTCATTCAATTGGCTTTTGAAATGAGGAAACTTCTAGAAGATTCATTGAATGTGGACACATTTTGAAGAGACACCAAAACACCTTTTGGAAAATTATAAAAGAATACTTGGATTGAACAAGGAGAGGGTCCATCTAGAGTCATCATCCATCATACCAATACGTCGCCGCCCCCGACGCTCATCGCCACCGCTGCCACCCACTTTTCTTTTTATTTTAAGTTGTAGCTTATATTGTAAGTGAAGAAAGAGATTCAAAGAAACTTCAAGACTTTGATGGAAAGGATTTGAGATAAGTTTTTTATCTTTGTGACTACATTTGGCTTTAATTTAGACTTCTTGTTTGTTTGCATGATTTATACTTTCAAACTTAAGTGTGGTTGTGTTTTCTCAATGTATTCTGAGTAGTTTTCTTTATCTTTCTCCTTATAATGATAAGTGATTAAGTATTGGATAGAAGTTGTGTGAAGTATTAATCTTTAATGTTGGAAGAAGCTTTGATGATTTTAAACCTTGTACTTCATTTATTTTTTTTATTTGGCTAATTAAGATGTTAATACCTATTATGAGAACATGTAAGATCTGAGATGGTATTGTCTCAGTCAACAAATGGTAAGATTCACATGAAATTGTTTGGATAAGAATGTAATTCATATGATTGTGTGAAAATAAATAGGGAAATAAATTTTAAAGGGTGTAGAATTAGAGGACTTTAGAGGACAAGCTAAAGCCCCTAATTTCATTTATAGTTTTAGGTTTTGATACGAGATGTTAGCCCCCAGGTGGAGGGAGAAGAGAGAACTCTAGAGTGAGAGCTAATATCTTCCTTACCTAACCCATCTTCAAAACTATTTAAATTATAAATTAGTCAATGTTTTTCATAGCATCTCTAGTAAGGGTAAAGAATATTATTGCTCCTATTTGACACAACACAATTCGAATACTTCCACAATAGAATTCCTATACTTATTACTGATTCATGATAAGGAAAAAGATATTTTATTTATATTGTCTTCATTTTACAAGTGTTTAGTTAAGTTTAGTTAGTTATTTACTTTATTTTCAATTATCAAAAATTAAAAAAATAATCAAACTTTCATTATTCCTATTATAGCATCTAAAGTTTGAGTAAGAACATTTTGCTAAGTAGAATTTTTATCTAATTCTTCTGATTTGTAGTTGTATATTGTAGTTTTCTTTGTGGGTTTAACATTCAAGGCTTAATCAAAAAGTCATATATTACTTGATAACCAGACGTAAACTTGCGTAGTATCTCATATTTAAATATAATAATTGTATTCTTATTTTCTTCAAAGTCAAGTTCTTACCTAGCTGTTGCTGGTGATCAAGTTCTAGGCGTCGTTGCAAAGTAAGAATTATAAGCAAGTAAAATTAATAAAATAATCACATACATCACATTAACATATAAAAAGTTCGGATCAAGTTTTTTGCTTCATTTTTCCAGGAAGAATAACCCTTAAATCATGCATCTACGGCCTCTGAACCTATCTTTGTGGTCATGCCTCTACGACCCCTAAACCACTGTGTTGGGTCATGCTTCTACGGACCCTCAACCCATCCTTAGATCATGCCTCTATGACCTCTAAACCTATTTTTCATGGTCATATCTTTATGGCCCCTAAAACACTACTTTTTGGTCCTGTCGCTATGACTTGCACCCATTTGTAGGTCATACCTTTGTAGTCACTTAACCTACTCTCTGTGATCATATCTTTATGACCTCTGAACCTCCTTTTCAGGTCATGCCTCTATAACATCTGAACCTGTTGTTTGGGTTGGATAAAAGTCTAATATGAATTCTTTCTTATCCCCCTAAGAGTGGATATAGTTCTTGGAGCTTTCTTTCCTACGGCATCTGGCTCTCTTTGGTTGCTTAGGTCATGTGGTGCACTACTAACCTAAGCTTGACAAAAAATTGAGCAGCTACCAACCAGTGCATTATGTCATATCGACGCAACACATTGTTGGAAGTTCTTTATTGGCATTAATTTTTGATGTCATGAGTGCAGGGTGTCAACTTGCACTACTCAAGGTGGTATATGGTTTTTCCATAGCATTTGGTAGTTCAAGCACCCAGTTGGGGCTCTCTAGCACTTGTTGGGGCAAATAGCTAGGGTTGGCGGTGATTCAGTCTTGCCCAATAGACTCTATTTAGAAGAATTTTTTCAAGAATTAAGACATTCTTGGTTCTTATATGGATGTTTAGAAGTCACCATACACCCATCTGGAGCCTCTTATGGCTAAGGGAAGTCTCAGAATCCTCCTACTCGCACTATGGGAAAATTAAAGCTTGGGACACCGTACCCACATTGTGGAATAATAGTTAGCATCGATTTCCTAAGTGAATGACCAACTAAAATACTTTATTTTAGAGTTATGAGACTACTTTTCACTCATACAAAGTCTCCCATAGCTTGAGGATCAAAAAACGCTCTACTGGGTTTCCCGGTGAAAACCAGGGTTTTGGGTCAAACTAGTACCCGGTGCCAACCCCGGATGTGTAGGCACCCAAAATACCTTTTCAACCATTGAGCCCAAGCTTCTGGAGGTCTATCACTTGCTTCTATCACTTGGGCATCTCGTCAATTCCTAGGCTTATTGGGCACCTAAATACCTAAAACAGGTAAAAAATAGCCACCCATGTACCACAAATTTTAGGAGCCACCCAGGTGCCCAAGGTTCTGGTGTTTTAGCATAAATTTCTCTCAAGTGATGAATTCTAGCCATTTTGTGTGTCATTTGGGCTCTCGATGCGCCTAAAAGACAGTTTGTGTGATCATGAGTCTTGGGAGTGGGAAAAGGTGGTGTGAAAGGCCTTTTTTGCCTCTCTTTAGAAGCTTCCTTGGCATCTTTCGGTTTCTTTTTTATCATTTAGAGGTAGTGATGCTCTTTAACTGATGGTTTCCCTCCCATTTGGTCGGATCACTCCATCATTTGTTGAAGCTAGGCCCCTTCAACTCTTCTTCACTATTAAATGCTTCTCCATCTTTGAGAGCTTAAGGTTTAGGGTTTCTTCTAAGGGGATATTTTTGGAAAGATCTTGGTGTAGAAGATCAACACATTCATCAAGATAATAAAGTCTAAGGGAGCTTACCTCACTCATTTCCTCTTCTCCTTCAACCTCCTTCTTCTTCATCTTCTTCCTCGTTTTCTACCTTATTTCCTGAGTGTGTGAGGAGGTTTTCTTAAGTTGAAAAGGCAGTGCTTAAGCACCACCCACTTGGCACCAAGGCATTGTGACACTGGTGCCTAAATGTCACTCCATTTGGTGCCAAGGGGCCCAGGCCATTCCGTGCAAACCAAGAGTCTGGCGGCTAGGCCAGTTCATGAGCACCTACTTGTCAGTAACTACCTGAGACATTTTTTAGCAGTTTGGGAGTCTATCATAAGAAGTTATTGGAAGGTTTTTGATTGGTTATATGGGGATAAAAATGAGCCTATATGATGTCTATGTAAGAGAGGGTTGAATTTTTTTGAACAGTTGTTGAAAGTTATTGAAGGGGAGAGGCAAGTAGGTCTAGGATTGGTGAAATTAGGGAGATTAGTGTGAATTTGTATCCTACTACAGAATCTCCTTTTCTTCTTCTTATAAGGCTAAGCATAGGGAGATCCTTCAGGAGCAGTAGGAAGGGAAGCATTGGTGGAGCATCTTGAAGTCATTGTAAAGGGAAGAATGATAAGTCTATTGTTTCTTCCTTATTGTATTTTTGTTGTAAGCATCTGGATAGTGGAATTCTCTTATTTTAATGATTTGGTGTGCCATTTCTTTCATGCATTTTGAGTAGAACTCCTTACGTTACTGATATACCAAAAATATATAGTGTTTTTAGACACATTTTTATACCTATTTTTTAGATATTGTGTTTTAATGAAAGGTATCTATGTGTTTTTCTTTTAGGTACAAGTAAAAAAGGTGAAAAATGTTAAAAGGAGTGAAAAAGAATCAAATTTGGAGCAAAAATGTAAAAATGGTGCAAAAGAGTTTTGGCGCCTAAGCGCTAGATTCGGCGCTTAAGCGTCGGTGAAATAGAGAAGGTCGTGCCTGAGATCAGAGGCCCCGTGCTTAAGTGTCACAGGCAGTTATTTGATGGTTTAATTAATTTTGTTAAGTTTTAAAGGAACATTTGAGGCGCCTATTGGCTAAAGTGGGTGGTTATGACCACTAGAAATGAAAATATGATTAAAATACTTGTGATAGGAGGCATCCCTTAGAAAATACATCGAATTTGGACACATTTTAAAGAGTTACCAAGACACCTCTTGGAAATTTATAAAAGGAGGAAGTTGAGACTTTTAGAAGTGTGCTTGAAAAGGGGGAGTTCTGAGAAGTTCGTTTGGAGAGATTTTCAGGCACCACAAATTTACTTTATCTTTTTTGTTTTTAGTTTTATTGTGAGAGTAAAGATTTTTGTAAAAGAGAAGAGATTCAAAGGAACTTCAAGAGTTTGGTGGAGGATTTGAGATAAGTTTTTTTTTTATTTTTAAATTACTTTTGATTTTAATCGAGACTTCTTGTTGGTTTGACAAAAATTTCTACTTTAAAACTAAAGTGTGGTTTTATTTTCTCTATGGATTTTGAGTAGTTTTCTTTATCTTTCTCCTTAAAATGATAAGTAGTTCAAGTGATGGATGGAAGTTGTGGAGAGTATTAGTCTTTAATGTTGGAAGAGGTTGTGATGATTTAATTCTATGTACTTCATTCACTTCTTGATCTAGCCTATCTAGATGTTAAATTTTTTTTGTGAGAACATGTAAGAACTGGGCTAGTATTGTCTCAGTCAACAATTGGAAAGAATCACATGAGGTTGTATGAATGATAATGAAATTCATATGATTAAGTGCAAATAAGGAGGAAAATAATCTTTGAAGGGTGTAGAGTTAGAGGACTTTAAAGTGACAAGTTAAATCCCCCAACTTAGTTTATTATTTTAGGTTATGATACGAGATGTTAGCCCCCAGGTGGAAGGAATCGAGGGAACTCTAGAGTGAGAGATGGTATCTTCCTTGCCTAGCCGGTCTTCAGAATTATTCAAACTTTAAATTAGTTAATTTTCTTTATAGTATCTCTAGTAAGGGTAAAGAATAATATTGCTCCTATTTGGCACAACACAATTTTCATACTTCCATAAAAGAAATCCTATATTTATTACTGATTTATGATAAGGAGAAAGATATTTCATATTAAGTGTTTTCTTTTACATAAACTCAAGTTATCTTTTGAAGTTTTTATTATTTTGTCAAAAAATCAAAAATACCAAAAAGAATTGAATTTTAATTACTATAAAAATATCTATAGTTTAAGTAATTGCCTTTTTAAAATAGAAAGTTTATTGTTTAATAGTGCATATTGTGAAATTTCTGTCGGTTTGATATTTGGGTCTTAATCAAAAAGTGTTATATTACTTGATAACGATACGTATACTTATGTAGTATCCCAATATATATAAAAATTAAAAAGTTAAATTCTTATTTTCTTCAGGATCAAGTTTTTGGTACTGTTGCAAAGTAAGGAAATATATGTGAAAAATATAATCAAAGACATAATTATACTGTTGCATATAAACAGTCGGGATCAAGTTACCTTGTGATGATCAAGTGGAATGTGTAAGAATTTAAAGAGTTGTGAAATTGCTTTTAATTATGTAAAGTGATGACTAACCTTCATATCTTCATTTATTATTCATTCTGGCCAAGTGAAATATTAAAATGTGCTGTGAATCATAATGACTTGGGAGAGCTATGGTAGAATCAATTAGGTTAGTCATGTTAAACTATGGAGTATAAGTAGATATGCTTCATTAGGAGATGCAAATATTTGGGAATCAATCTTTGTCAGGTTCAAAATAGGATATAAGGAATTAAAGTCATCTTAACCAATCTTTTTTATGCACTCGTGAGAGACAAAAGAAGAGAGTTCTTATTTGTCACTAACGAAATTTACAATTAACACCTTTCAATTTCTACACTCCAGTTACATCATTATAATGGAGGGTAGCTTTAGAACCTGATATTCATCAACCTAAAACCAAGTTAAGTATGATTTTTATAGGATTTATACTTTCACTTGCTTTAGATACTATAAGATTAGTTTGTAGGACTTTAACCCAATCTAAATTCTAGTCTAGGAGCAAAAATTATATGATAGAACTTTTTTTAAGTGTAATTCTCTCATTCTCGGTGGAATCGACATTTCAGACACAAAAATATGATATTACTGATACAACATGCACACTTGCCTGAGCCCCCATAGAGTAGTTGCACCTGGAAGCGGTATCAGGAAGGACTCACATGGGCTTCTCTCCTACCTTTTAGGAGAGCTTCTTCCAAAACTCCGATGAATGTCAAAAAAGTTCAAGGTGGTGATACCCTTTGCATTTCTCTTCATAACTAGCCCTAGACCTAGACTAGGTGTGCTGGTTTGATCGCCTATACAAGGTGAGTGCGCCAACCGATATTAGATGGCATAGCCACTCTTGTTATTTGATGGATTGTTGCATTCTCTAGAGAAAGCCTAAGATTAGGATTTCATGTGTATCCATATCACCCTACAGAGATGAGTGATTTCATGTTGTAAGCCTTGGGACATAAATCTCAAAGGTTTGCTGTCCCTACCTCCCTTTGATTTGGTTTCTCTAATGTTCCTCGGAGAAGTTGGGATGTTTATGTCTTTCAAAAAGTGAGAAACTTATTGTAGCTAGCTCACACTGTAAAGCCTTGAGGAGTTTGTGAAATGGGAACAGCTTTGTGGATCGCCCATTTTGTGATGTCGTGGAGAGCTTCCCCTTTAGAGAATCTAAAGGAGGGGCTCCCCACACACCTCACCAAAGCATGAGGTAGTTATCCCATCAAACCCTAAACCCCTAGTTTCCCAAATGAAATCTTTACTATGAGTGTGGCTTGCTATTGAGCATGGTCATATGCTTTGAATTGTTATTTCCTTTATGTGCATTGCATGGTGAATCTTGCATTTGCATTTGCCTCAATCAACCATGCCGAGATGATTGGCATCAATTATGCCTCGACCAGCCACCCCAATCTATCAGCATCCCTTTTTTCCTTGATCAGCCACTCTGGGCCAATCGACATCACTTGGACCTCGACTGGCCATCCCATGTCAAATAACATCACTTGTGCCTTGACTGATCACCCCAGCCTCGTTAGTGCCGCTTTTGCCTCGATAGGCCATCCCGATTTGATTGGCATCATTTGCTCCTCGACCAGCAGCCTGGCTCATCAGCGTCACTTGTGCCTCGATCAAATGTCCTAGACTGATCAGCATCACTTTCTCCTTAAACAGTCGCCTCAGCCTGGTTGATTTAGAAAGTCTATACTGCAAGGCTATAAGCATGAAATACCTCCCCCAAACTTACTTGTTATCCCAAGTAGACTATAACTATAGCATGAATTTGTATTTGATTCCCCATATTTAGTACTACTTCTTTCAAATGTAGCTTCTCTTCCTTAGACTAGGGACTATAAGTGAATCAAGGAGGGAATGTAAGTCTTGGGTTGTCATTACCTTGGTTATTCTAACTGCCTACGTATTTGGTTTGGTTACTACTCTATTACTAGTTTTCTTCCTCTTGGCTATAATATTCTAAATAAAATTTAGGTGACTTTTCCACCTTGGGCTATATGTGTTAAAATATGGTTTATTGGACCTATCTCTTGTGGCCCTCAAGGTTTCCAAAGAATTAGTAAAAAAATTTATAATGGTCCATAGACTTTTTTATTACTAGTTTGTGATCCTCGCACTAGATGGAGGCTTAAGTTATCTTATTTCTTAGAAATAATAGCCACTTATGAGTTTAAGATTGATAAGACATTTGTGTCATGCACACTAGCTATTTTCCTAAAGTTTACTCTAGAAATTATTCGTCGACATCTCCTTAATTAGTAAATTAACTTCTTTATAAGGCTTTGACATGAGTGATCCCTTATTTTAACATCAATTATTGACATCAACAAACTCACTAGAAAATTATAAATGTTATAAATTATAAGACCATCTAGTAAGGCTTGGTGAGGACATTTCCTAAGTATCTCTTTAAACGTCTCCCAAGTCTCATAAATGGATTCACCATCTAACGGAGTATAAGATGTTACATCAATCTTAAGTTAAAGGTTTTTAAAGGTGGGAAATTCTTTCTTATGATTTTTTTAGTAAGGTAGCCTAAGTATTTATAGATTCTAGGGCTACATAATTTAACCAATCTTTAGTTTTATCCTTTTGAGAAAATAGATACAACTGAAGTCAAACAATATCGTTTGAGATATCATTTTATCTAAATATCATACATAACTCTAAGAAACTAACTATATGGAGATTAGAGTTCTATATGTGAGCCTCTGAATTGATTTTTTTGTGTTGTCTGATTGACAGTAAGTTTGAGTTCAAATGTGCTTGCTTGAATGGTAAGGTTATTGATACTCACATGGAATTCATCTATCATGGGCTTGGCAAATTCCCTAGGCAGTTTAAACATGATATTTTCTTTTTGAAGGTTTTTCATCACCCCTAAATTCTTTTTTTATCATTTATGTTTTATGATTTTCCTGACTGTTCTCTCTATTTCAAAGTCATAAGACACAAGTTCAACTAGTCTAGTCTTATGTAACAAGCCTAGAACTAGCAAGTGAGACCATAAACTAGCACAAAAAAGAATATCCAAGAAATATTTAAAAAATGAAGTACAATAAGAGAATATGTAGAAAGTACAAAATAGGAATAAAAAAATAATATTTTGGATTGTTTAACACTTAAAATATCAAATAAACTACAAAATAAGTACGACATAATAATTTTAAAGCTAAACTTATTAATTCAACTAAAGTCTTTCTAAAATTTAAAATTCAATGTGGTCCATGGTAATAGCTCCAAAAACTTGATACAACTAAAAAGTACTAGTGATACACGAAAGTATATGTGGCAACCAAATATTATTCATAATTGTGTCTATGTATTGATCCCAAGAGAATGAGTGAATTCCCATAGTCTAAAATACTTCTAGTCTATAAGTGTTGAGTCTAGCTTGAAAGTTTTAAATTTTATGATTTAAAAGCATTCAATCCATATTTTTGCAAAAAGTAAAAGACAAAACTAGCTTTTAGTTTAAACAAGTAAAAAAAAAACTTGTCCCAAATTGGTCATATACAAATAGATCTATCTAAGTAATTGATAATCAGGAAAGACAGTTTTATTTTTCCTCTCATGGTGGCCATAATATACTTTGAGTTTCATATTATAGTTAGTCACTTAACCATGCAAAAATCTTAGTGTTTTTAAATTTTTCTACATGATTGTACCAACTTGGCAACCATATTCCTATTCTTTTATAGTGTATGCTAACATACTAATTTCACTAGCCTACTCTCATAGTACTAGATCATAACATATTTTAACTTCCTAAGTGATCAGTTTAGGAGTAAATTAAATTCAAAAAATTTAAATTATCAACCTAAGATATAAATTACACAATAACATAATAAAGACAATTATAATTTGCATAAATTCTAATTCATGGGAGATATAAATTAATTAATATGCATAATGGATGAAAAATATATAAATTTCATTGGAAATTCAAAGTAAACATTGTTTAGAATGATATCATTGATGTTGTTACCCAAATAAAACAAGCATACAACTCAATCTCCAATTTCTCTCACTTTTTTAATACAATAATCACACCCTTGTTTTCTCTCATGAGAGCTCTCATGCACACTCTCAGACTCACTTCTTGTGATTCCTCCAACAAAGCATGATGAAGGCTACAAGTTTACTCTTTACCTCTCTTTTTTAAATGTCTTCTTCCTTCAGTGGCATTCCATGAGTCAAGCTCTTCAAGGTGGAGGAAATGAGTGTTACTGACTTCAAATTTCTTTCTTCTATAACTCTTGATTTTCATGAAGAAATGGAGCTTTCATAACTCCTTAAGTTGGTTGCCTAGTCTTACATTTTCTCCTTGAAACATTGAGCTTCTATTCTTGTTGTGTTGGTTCCTATATGTGGCACCCTAACTCCATTAGAAGTGATGCTAAATTATTCTAATGGGAGCACTGAGGCACCCCATGTATAGTGCCAAGGCACCATACTCCCTATGTAGAAATTAAATGCATGAAGATGAAAATAAGTTTTTGTGACAAATAGGAGCATACCTATTCCTTTCCCTCTCTCAAGTACATAAAGAACATTGGCTAATATAAAGTTAAGTTCTTGATTGTATGGTTGTGCTGAGTAGATTCTAGTCTCTCACTTCTAGATTACCCACTGTACCCTCTCTACGAGACCAACCTGGGACTCAAGTTTTGAACTAAGACCAAATTGATAAAAGTTGTAGCTTGTCACTCTAGAATCATCAATTTTAAGCTCATCAAAACTTATCTCCCTATTTATTTGCACTCACCTTGGGTGTGACATCCCCTCCATCAAAGGTTTAGTGCGGTACTCACTAGTTGGTGAAATCATAGCCCTCCTAAGCCGTTATGTTTTGCAATGGATTTTAATATCACAAATGGTCAGTTTGCAAAGTAAATGAAGAATCAGTGAAAATATCATCACAAATTTTTTTAGTAAAAGAAATAATCAAAATATTCTAACCCCACACATGATTACTTCTTATTGCAAGGATAAAGAAAAAAACTACTCATAATTCATGGAGATAGCAAAACAAAACATGATATATATTTAAAACCAAGTTTTAACACAAAACTTAAACAAAAGTATAAATACTTATCTCAAACTTTTATCAAAATAATCCTCTGAAGTTTCTTGACTGAACTTGACTCAACAAGTGTCACACAAAGGCTCAACAAACACTCACAATCACCAAGCTCTCACTATGGTGGTCGTCAACCCCAATAGTGGTCTAACCTACCCAAAAATGACTTTTGTCTCCTCCTTTCTTCTTTGACGAGTGGAAATGCTTCCTATATATAAAGCTCTATAAATAACGAAAGGTCACTTTAGGCACTTTTCGAAACTCGTCCAAATTCCATGAATATAAGCATAACTATCTCTGGTTCCTAAGCGCTCAACCATGGCGCCTAGGGCCAGGTCACCTTTTTTGTTCATTGGCTTCATTTGACCCCATTTTTGCTTCATTTTTGCTTCTTTTGCTCTTAAACTCCATTTCTTGCACCTAAAATCAAAAAAGCACAAAATATCTTTCATTAAACGCAATATCCTTGAAAATAAGCATGAAACAAATATAGAAAAATAGTTAATTTTAAGGCGTGTCACTTTACACTTAGAGACAAAATGCAAAATGAATATATACATGATAGGGTTTGTGTAGCTCCAATGGAATAGTGAGAGTCGTCATAAATGGTTAAGTCACATTAAACGTCGATCATCTGATGATCCGGTTAGGATAATAGATATTTTAGATTCGACTTATGTTAAGAAAGACACGGGTAGATCTAAAAAGAGTTAAGCATATTGTATAAAAATGATCTTAATTTATTTGAATTAATTGAAAATATGACCCCTAATAGGACACGATGGAGAAAAAAGAATTATGTAGTATATCTCATTTAGTGAGATAAAGGCTTGTTGTTGTTGTTGTTGTTGTATTTCTCAAAATCATTGAATTTATTTTAGAACAAATGTGGTATATATTATAATTAATTTTACATAAACTATACTATTTAAACATAAATCCTATAAATTTTATATTCATTTGTATTAAAATTTGAAGAAAATACTAAAATTTAAAATGTTTCTTCAAAAACTAGGTTTAATTTTATATATTTTTTTAAATAATGACACAAAATAAATCATGTACACCATAATTTAATCTTCTTTCAATTTATCAGATGTTGAATTTTTGTAATATTTAGGGTCTTGTATCATATAACCCAGTAAAGAACATTGTAACATCGAGAGAGCTATAGAGATAGATGGATTGATCTTTTGCGGGAACGTTATGAAATGTATTGAATTCTGATTTCTGATAAGTCGAAGAGAGGCTGCTTCTTAAAGATTCCTTGGATTACAAGATTAGAGAAATAATGGAGATAGAAAGTAATCTCTAAATAGGGAGAGAAACAAAAGGAGGATCGGAGAAAAAGGAAGATCTCCACTCTATCATCTTCCTTACCCTTTTATATATAAGGGATAAAATCAATAAAATAATCAAAGCATTACATTTTGTAATGTATGTCGCTTTTCTTCGATGTCTTGATGGAAAGACTGTATTGTAGAAGGCATGTATTGTCAGTTGGTGCCATATATTGTCGGCTGATGTCAGGTATTACCGTTACGTTGGCCATCCCCAATATCTGAGTGAAAGGAATGAGCCTCAAGTATCATGTGATGTCTTTCATAAGGGATTGACGGGTGTTCTTATCAATCATATTGAATTATTTGTAGTCACGATGGTTTCTTATGATAGTTGTCCTTACATAGGTTGGCTAGGCTATTCTTTCTTGGAAAATGAGAATGATTGGATCTATAGAATAGTTCTATTCAACTACTTAGATAAGTGGGCTTGATTTAGCCCCTTCGGTAGGTGGGGTAGATTCACTCACTTCGACAATTGGGCTCGACTCAGCAACTTTGGCCGGCAGCTTCATTCGGTAAAAAGATTTAGTGAAAATTGCCATATACCCATATCTACTTATACATCATCATTTCAAAAAAAAATCATATAATTTAACCAACTTATAAAACAATACAAAAAAAAGAGATTAAATTTAATTAATCAATCCAAACTTCCAATGTGTTTTGTTTTCCAACCCTAACATGTGGATAACATGGTAATTTACTAGTCATATTTTATTCCTGCTGTCAATCACAACTCTGGTTCCCAATACCCTTTTCTTCTTTCTCCCTTGATGCTCTGCCGCGTCCTCTCCTTCGTCCAGCTCTCACTGGAGAATCGTTGATAGGACTGCGTAAATGCAGACGTATGGAGTGCGGATGTAAGAAGTAACTCTGAGAGAGAGGGAGAGAGATTGGGCCCGCGGCTTTAGCTTTTACTTGCAGGGCTAACGTGAGGGTGGGGCTATTGAGCCGGAGATAGAATTGGAGGGGTACATGGTAGATAAGAGGACGAAGAATAAAGAGGAAGAGGGAAATAAGACAGCGAGTGAGTGACAAAGAGCTGGTAGAGTGAAAGCGGGGAACAGGAAGATATTGTGAGAAAGAGATAGAAAGAGAAGGGGGGTTTTAGAAAGAGAAATGGTGGGCTCGGGAACTGGAGGTGATAGTAGGAGCAAAGAAGCAGTTGGGATGATGGCTCTTCACGAGGCTCTCCGCAACGTTTGCCTCAACTCCGACTGGACTTACTCCGTCTTCTGGACCATTCGCCCTCGCCCGTACTTCTTCTACTCCCCTCCCTTCTCTCCCAGTTAGTTTCACTTCGTAATTCCACTCAAAGTTCGCTTTTTTTACTTCCCCTCTCTTCAGTAGGTGCAGAGGAGGCAACGGATGCAAGGTTGGGGATGACAATGGAAGCTTGTGAGTGGCTCCATTGCTCGTATTAGCCATGATTTCGTCTAAAAGGAGGAAGCTTGGCTCTGATTTTTGCTTCTTCTTTGCGTTTAGGATGTTGATGTGGGAGGATGGGTTCTGCCGCACAAGGATGAGTGAATGCCTGGAGGAGATCGACGGCGAGGATCCAGTCCGGAAAGCGTTCAGCAAGATGTCCATCCAACTGTATAATTATGGAGAAGGGTGGGTACTGTATAGCTGTTTTGCACTTGAGAAATTATTCTAATTTCCTGAAAGGAAAAATAGACTGTTCTTAGCATTCTATATCCCTTGGAAGACTAGTCATTATTAGTCTTGGAAAAGAGCGCAGAAATGCTTCTTTATTTTAAGCTTTCAGTTTCAGTTTTTAGTTGAATATTTCAAATTGGAAATGAAGGAATACATGTTTTGAATAGTCGCTTTTGATTTTCTCACTTTTTATGACTAGTAATAGTAAATCAATTATGAGTCTCATTAAAAGAGAAGTAATATTAGCTGTTCACTTGGTCTCCCTTCAGTATTTACCCCCAACATATCAGTGGAGGCTTGTGAAAGGGCGTTTTGGCGAGGAAACAAAAGCTGATATTTTTAACTTTTGTGCTTTTTAATAAATTCTTCTGATTGATTGCTTTTAAAGCAGGCTGATGGGCAAAGTCGCTTCTGATAAATGTCACAAATGGGTCTTCAAAGAACCTTCTGAATGCGAACCCAACATCTCCAACTACTGGCAGAGCTCCTTTGATGCGGTTTGTTCTCTTTTCCACTGAGAGAGAGAGACAACGAACAGGATTCTCTTCTTCATCCTCCACTTCTTCCATTTTTTGATAAAAAAAAAAAAAGAAAACACGGTGCTTGTGTTTAGTCACAGAAACAAAACAAGATTACAGCTTTAAAACTTCAATCATTATAGTTTTTCAGCTTTCTCTTCTGCTTCTCCTTGCAGCTTCCTCCCGAATGGACTGATCAGTTCGCATCCGGTATCCAGGCAGGAATCCTTTCTGCACTCTCCCCCATTTCGCCTTTCTTTTCTGTTCTGCTCGTCTTCCAAAATCTGTTTTTTTTTTTCTTTTGTATTTGGAGCAGACTATAGCGGTCATCCAAGCCGGTCATGGACTTCTCCAGCTTGGCTCTTGCAAGATTGTGAGTTTTCCATTTTTGATTCTTTCGATTTTCCTTGCACCATTGTAGGCCTCTACTCATTAACTTCAGTTTTGGAATTAGAATGTTCTTTATCTAACAGTATATTGGGCTCAATTAACGCTCTAGATATTAACTATATTGGTATGACTGACTGGCAATATTTCAGATACCAGAAGATCTCCACTTTGTACTGAGAATGCGACACATGTTTGAATCACTCGGATACCAATCAGGCTTCTTCCTCTCCCAGCTCTTCTCCTCCACCAGAAACACCAATCTTTCACCACCACCCCCTCCCCTCAAACAAGCTCCATCCCGCCCACCTCCACCTCTTTTCAACTGGACTCACCCTCCATTCTCATCCGCCTCGCAGGCCTCTCAAACCTTCCACCCTTCCTCCAGAATCCCTCCGGCGATCAATAAAGATGACACCCACCTCTTCCTTCTCCCCCATTCCAGCGACGACATGATTGCCGATCACGAAGCTGATCTCAAATGGCCTAACGGCCTCTCCTTCTTCAATGCACTCACCGGCCGCACCGACGATGCCAAGCTCCTCTTCGGCTCCGACGGGCTCGGAAGGAAGCCGCTAGTCCACCACCATCAACAACAACTACATCTTTTGATGGCGGGAAAGAACGCATGCGCAGATGAAGGGAAGGCAGAGGAGAGTGGAAGTGGCGGTGGGGGAGCGGAGGAATATTTGAGCTTGGAACAGAGCCATTCTGGTAAGGCGAGGAAGGCGGAGGGAGATAAGTTTAAGAAGAGTTTTACGTTGCCGGCGAGGATGAGTTCGTCGTCGTCGTCGGGCGGGACTCAGGGGATAGAGTATAGGAACTCTGAAGCAGGGATATATTCTGATATTATGGAGACTTTTTTAGAGTAACTACTGATAATGCTGTGAATTTCCTTTTTTTTTTTTTCTGGTTTGTTTAAGGGGTAGTTGTTTAATGGTTGATTAGTGTGAGCTTTGTTTGGTGAGGTTTTTAATTCTAATTACTGATTGTTAATGGTTGTTGTTAGCAAGTTTTGCAATTTAACATAATTTTTAATCTTGCCTCCATAAGTAGTTAATGACTCTTCTTTTTTCATAAAATTAATAATTCTTGATTGTGCCAAATTTATTGCTTTTTTATTTCACCAACTTTATAGCCAAAGTGAACATTTTGACAATACAAACACAATGGCAATTGGATCTAAAAAGCCAAATGAACTCAGATCAAACACTTATAATATAATTGGAGCCTGGAAGTGTTAATTAAAAAGATCAAATAATCTCTAAAATTGGCATTCTTATATTCAAATTGAGTATCTCGATTAAAAGAATTCAATGGGCTCAAAATCACTTAATTTTAAAGTCATTAAAACATTTAAAATTTAAAAGAAAGATTTACGATTAAATGAATCATCATGGAAATTTCAATGTAGTGTTATGTGATTTTGATTAAATTTATTAAAGTATCCCTTCTAATTCAACATGAAGGGAGGAGGGAGAAGAACTTATGGCTAAGTTCATATTTTAAAAATTAGTGACTATTGACAATCAACTTTGAACTACCAGTGACTTGTTGTCACTACCGTTGCCCTCGGTCGTTGGAATTGACAAATAATCGTTGCTTAGTTGCCATCATCTTCTTTGACAACCATCACAACGCTATTGTTGCTATAGCCAGACTGTCGTTGCTCGAATGCCACCACAATCACAAACCATCGTCGCTTAATTATTACTGCCATTATCGCCGAATTGTCTTTATATTTTCATCGCTTTTCACCATTTTTGAAGAAAACAAAATTAGCATTCCAGGCTCTTATAACAAAACATTTCATTATTTAAGGGAGTGATGAAATTTTTATCAAGGTTGTGAAAATCGGACCATAGATTGAACCAAAGGAAGAAAAAGTTCAAGGTTCAACGATAATCAGAATATATATCTGATGATATAATAAACATTTAAATTATTTTTTTATAATTTAAATGGTAGAATAAAAAATTTAAACACGTTATTTTCTCTATTTTTAATTTAAATATCTTAATTTTGGCCATCCAATTAAAATTACAAAGGTAAAATTGGGCAATACTTGAATTGATCTGTTCTTTAAAAATTGTACCAATTCACCAGTTCAAACTTGATTTCGACCTGACCAATCATCATTCTATACAAAAACAATTTTGAGCTTGGACCAAACCAGCTGAATGATCGGTTCAAGTAGTTTTGAGCTAGGATCGAACCAGTTGAATGACCGTTAATACTAGAATTTGTCAAATCGGTCGGTTTGATGTGATTTTAAAACCATGAATCTTATAACTATCATCTATATAGTGAAATTATTTCACTAAGCTAGACCCCATAATTTTTCTCTCTTTTAGTTTTCTCGTAAAAACTATTTGTTGACCCGTGTACTTTTTTTTTCTGTGTGTGTGACCCTTGTACATGTCTAAGATGATAAGCTCGTGTATTCTACCATCATGAATTTTTTTAGTACAAAACATTTTGTCATCATCTGTTAGAAATTATCAAACCTTTGCAAACTTCACAAGCATTCTTGTGATCACCAATAGTAGTAATACTTGTAATAGAAGAGCCTCCTTATCCAAAAAACAATCTCAAAAACAAAGACCTTAAGTAGCTACTCCTTTTCTCTAAGACATATGTAATCCTATTGACGCAAGGCATATCAAGTTAGATCTATGCTCATTCTTTACCAGAAAATCATAATATTGCTGGTGAAGGCAAATTAAGAAAAGATGTTGATCTTTTAAAAATATTAGTGTTACACATTTATCCTTACTGTCATCATTGTTGGATTGTTTTCACCACAACTAACATTGAACCATCAAACCGTAGTAGCTAACTCAACGTCTTACTAAAAGTATCAAACAGTCACTATTGTTGTTATTACTATTGCCATTGCTTGACCATAATTGTAACTTTACCATTATCATATATCACAATCTTTTTTAGGTTGAGGACGTACTTCACTATAACCTTAAAAGATCATTTACATCAACTTTATATACATTGTTATGGAGGGAGCAACCCCTTGGTGCAATCTTGAGAGGTAAAATATGGTTATGGTTGGGCACTTGATGTGTACAGAATTTGTTGATGTATTCATAGATTTTTTTCTCATACCTTTTATGTGTCATTTTTATGCTTTTCTAGTATATATATATATATATATACAGTGTGTTTTACATTGTATAAAAATAATTCAGAACTTGTAACATTTGGAGCACCGAATAAGGCTAAATCAAAAAGCAAGTACCCCGTTGCCCATGGTTAGTGCCTCCCAATGGATAAGATGATATTCTATCACTTGGAGGAAGGATCCTATCGCTAGAAGAACAACCTCTCGGGGGCATCCAGATGAGCAACCTAGCACCCTAGCACCCAATGAAGCCAATTCCAACAAAAAATATAGAACAAACAACAACAGGCCCCAAGCACCCCAACTCCGAATACTAGTGTCATCGCACTACAAGTGTCAATTATGAGGCAATTTAAGCCTTGAATTAAGGATTCCAGTAATGAAATCAAACATTGTCATGTCCCACATAAGTGGGACATGCCTTGGTGTCACCACATTAGTGCCTCAACGTCGTCGAGTCACCCATCAACTTTAAGTATATTTTAGTGTTTTCTTCTACGGTTCAACAAGAAATAGAGATATATGAAGTGAATTAAAAAATATTTGGAGGAGGTCCATGTTAGAGAGAGTCCTTAGAGTGTGTGAGAATTGTTTTTTTCATAATCGCAAGTGTAAATTAATGTGTCATTTCATTATAGAATAAAGTGTCGTTCTGAAAAAAAAAAAAAGGAGGCGCATAGGGGATACAAAACACACTTTTAGGAGGACTCTCCAAGGAAGAGGAAAAGAAATTTGAAGGACAAGTTTTGAGGATCACATGTCGTAGTCTGAGATTATTTTTCTTTCTATTTAGTGTGAGTGTGAGAACAAGTTGTAATAAAGTGAGGAAGAGATATTGGGTGGTAATCAAAACTTAGAATTAAGTGATACAACAAAGCCTTATTTTTATCTCTTTACTTTGTATCTTGATTTGATTTCCTTCATTGAAAAATATATTTTCTTTCAAAATCATGTGTAGCACTTAAACTCTTTTGCACCCTTAGATTGAAATTCTTTAAGAATTAAAAGAATCTATGGTATACATTTAAAACTTTCATATGATTTTAAGTTTTTTTTTAACCTTCCAAACTTAATTTACATTTAAATTATTCATTTGGAAGTTAAAAATAGTTGTATTTTATTATTTTTGGTAGAAGACTAGAAGCACATTTACATTAAAACAAAAGAGTTTAATGGAATAGGAATATTGCAATATTGCCAGCAAACTTAATGGCTAATGTGGATACTTGAAAATTCTTGCAGGCTTCGAGGAGCCTAACTATTATATTGGATTCCAATGCTTATTATATTTTGGAAAGGAGGAAGAAGTATAAGACCCCGTTTGGCAACTATGCTAAAAAAATCTCGTGGAGGAGTCTAGAATTCATTGAACTAATTCAAGGGAGTCATTTATACCTAATAAAACTTATCTCCCTTAACAATAGGTTTTCTTTTAAAATTAGAATTTTTACACTTTTAAAACCTTAAAAATCTTTATCAATTTGAACTTAACTTAGAGCTAATAAACTAGTAATTGGAATACTTGAGAATTTAACTCATTCATAGTGAGATTGGTAAAAGACTTATAATTTGTATACAACTTGAGCAGCATGTATATATGTCTGATAACAAGCATTTCAACATATTTCAAATCATGCTTTTGGCATTTTTACTTAGGAACAATGTTAGTTTTTCAATTTAGGAGGCATATTTGTTCAGAATTTAAAATTCAAGTTTAAAAACTATTGTGTTTTTTTAATTGTGTATTATGTGTTGTTTTAAAGATATTTAAGTTTTAAAAAATCCTAAATATTGTGACTTGTGTTAGTTACTTTTTGTACATGATTTGATTAATTGTGTTTGTTAATACTTATATTTTGTATATTGTTTTACTTGTTACTGTAGAGTCTTAGTTAGTCCTATGTTATATGCATAGGACTAGATCTATTAAATTAGGGTTGTTTGACTATGAAATGAATAAAAAATTTGTTAAAAAGAACTTATAAAACTTGCAAGTCTTGAAGTAATTAGAAGAAATGAAAAACTATGTAGGAAATAATGACCAGCTTAGACTACTTGCAGATTTTACCCATCAGTTGTAAAATGAAATCCAACAAAGTATTCATAATCCTATCATAGAAGTCAACAACTTTGAACTGAAACCTGTCATAATTCAAATGGTCCCAAAATAATTAATTTAGAGGTTCATCAACTGAAGAACCAAATTTACACTTAGCTAATTTCCTAAAATTTGGTGTGACTTTAGGCATAAAGGTCTCCCAAATAACATTGTTAGATATATGTTATTTTCATTTTCTCTTAGAGACGACTAATTATAGCTTGGCACATTACCAGTATACATAACAACTTGGAGTAACTTAACCTAGAAATTCCAAGCTAAATAGTTTCACCTTCTCAAATTGTCAAACTATAAATAATATTACATTTTTTACCCAAATAGATAGTGAGTAAATATATGAAGCCAGGGAGACATTTAAAGAACTTCTCAAGAAATTTCCACAACATGCCCTACCTTATTGGTTAAATATACAAATATTTTATGACGCATTTGTGAGATCATTGAATTCTATAATAGATGTTACAATCGGGAGGTCTTTAATATCAATACCTTTTAAAAGGCCTATATGTTTATGGACTAGATGCCTACAACTAGTTTTGATTGTTCTTCATAGAGAGTTAAACTTAGAAAGGTAACTCATGAATACAATATCTTATCAATCCTAATTGCATATTTATCAATAATATCCAAAACGTTAGATAACTTATGTTTGAATTCCACACCAGTATATCTAACGAGTAATGATAATGCTCATGAAAATTTAGTTGGTCTTAGTTTTGAAGTTGTAGAGTCATTAAGTTTTATAAATAATAGAGTTAATATTTTTTTAAGTTCTCTTAAAATAATGTTCATTAAGCTCTTTGTAATGATCAAGATGTTACTAACTAAATAAATTGTTATTAGAGTGTTACAATAATATCATCATTGTAAGGATTTTTATTTGTCGACTTATCTTCCTTAGTTAATTTAATATTTACCACTTCTACAATTAGGGCTTCTGATGAAGAAATTAAGTTCACATCTCCTAGTT
Source organism: Phalaenopsis aphrodite (assembly GCA_003013225.1). NCBI lineage: Eukaryota > Viridiplantae > Streptophyta > Magnoliopsida > Asparagales > Orchidaceae > Phalaenopsis > Phalaenopsis aphrodite. The sequence continues at coordinate 748,129 of NEWO01000140.1, forward strand.
AAAGTCAATTGAGGTTAGAGAGGCTTCTTCTCTTCACCCAATAAGGAAGTGGACACTATACCTATATTGTGAATTACATGTCAAGATAGATTCATTTCTTCATGTTTCTATTGGTTCCTTCTCCTATTTTCTTCTTAAATATAAAAAATATATTCTTTAAATTTTATTTCTTTGATAAACTCTTCTATCAAATTTTAGAAATGCTAATAATTTTGTGTAAAAAGCATGTGATCTTTATAGAAGGAATAACACTTTCAAGTATTGCTTGCATCGAAATTTTCCCTCAAAAGAGATATTACTGAAGCAAAATTTCTTCTAAATGGCATCTAGTTTTTCCATTGAACATGTATTGGCAAGATAATTGAGTTCTAGTGAGTAAAAGGTGGTGAGCTCTCCTACTTCGTACCATGATCATGATTTACATTTTTTACACGCCCTCCCTCCGCAAATTGCATCTCTCATTTGTGTGTCGCGATTGGGAGCCCGCCACGCTCCTACCGCAATTGTGACTCGAAAGCCAAATGATCTGACGGGCCAAGGCCTTGATAAACAACACCTTAGTCTAAGGCAACTTTCTCTTAAGCATTATTTCACATATGGCCTCAATGAATCAATCTACTCACATGAGACAATGAGGAGTTCATGTAAATTTCATGAAGAGTCTTTGAAGGAAGATAGTGTGGGGTCCCATATGACTTTTTTATATATCTTTGTAAGGCCATAAATTTAAATTTCTACAGTCATAGACTTCTTGGAATTGTCTTGATAACAAACTTCTTTTAGAATTGATGCGTGACAGAAAATTCACGGTGGTAAAGAAACGGATTATCGTCTTAGCATTGTACGAGAATTCTGCACACACTCAGATGAAAAATAAAAAAAACAACAACTACTCCAGAAGTTTTTATGTAAAAAGCCCGTAAAGGGAAAAATCACAGGGTCTGGCCCGGTTGCAAAAATCCCTTATTCCACAGATGAGAAAGAATAACTATATTTTTCAAATTACGATGTTAACTGACAACGTGTGGTTGGTGGTGATCGATGACAGTTGACAGAGGTCGACGATGATCGGTGATGGTCTTCGACGGTTGGTGATGGTCTTCAATGGTCAACAACGGAGGTTGGCGGTGGTCGACAACGAAGGTCGGCGGTGTTCGACGACGATCGACAGTGGTGTTGAACTACATCTTCTTCTCAAGGACTCAGGTTCTCTCTTCAAACTTCAGCCCCCTCCTCATGAGAGGGATGGGGCTCTATTTATAGTGTTTTGGGTGCAGTTAATGTATGAATATGAATCATTTTGATCGGACAATCCAGAGAGCTTCCCTTGATCATACGACGTTTACTGAACATTTGAGTGTCTTAATGATGTTCGAATTCTGCCTAAAATAAAATAAATAATATTTTTATAAAATAATTTATAGAAATTAAGGAATTTTAAGAGGGCTTCGAATTCCGAAAAGAAGATTAATAAAATTTTACCTTTTTTTAATATGAAAAGTTTTTATTTATTAATATTTATGAGCATTTAATGCTTGCAATTTTTTTTAGATTTTCATATTAATGTGCATTTATTAGTCAAGGCTCTTTTTGAGTTTATAAATAGGGGTCTGAAGTAGGTAAAATTATTATGTCCTCCCACCGCACCCATCGCACGCAGAGATGCGTGCGGTGGGCCAATAAAAACTCCTCCTTTACAAAAAAAAGTGTATCTTTTTTTATAAAAAAATTCATTGGACGGCACACGCGAGATGCGTGCACCGTCCGCATGCAATAAGAGCTTCTGAAGTAGAGGGTAGAGGTGCGGCAGTGCGTCGGCACGATGCGACGCGGCGGAGTGTTGTAGTGATGCGACGCAGAGGCGCAATGCTACAGCACGACGCGGCGGGGCAATGTGTTGCCACAGTGTGGCGCGGTGAAGCGTTACGGCGTAACAATGCATTGCAACGGTGCGCCGCGGTGGAGAGACACATTGAAGTAGTGTGTTACGATGTCGAGACGCATTGCGACAGTGCGACGCGGCGACGTGTTGCGGCGTGGGGACGCATTGTGATGGTGCGTCGGGCGACGCGTTGCAGCTCAACGACGTGTTGTGGCAGTGTGTCGGGGCGACGCGTTGCAGCTTAGTGACGTGTTGTGGCAGTGTGTCGCGGTGACACGTTACGGCGTAACAACGCATGGCAACGGTGCATCGCAGCGGCGCCGATACGCATTGCAGTAGTACGTTGTGATGTAGTGACACATTGCAACAATGCAACGTGGTGACGCGTTGCGGCGTGGTCACGCATTGTGATGGTGCGTTGGGGCGACGTGTTGTGGCAGCGTGCCGCGACGACACATTACGGCGTGACAACGCGTGGCAACAGTGTGTCGCGGCGGCGCAGAGACGCATTGCAGTTGTGCATTGTGATGTCGTGACGCATTGCAGCGGTGTGACGCGGCTACGCGTTGCGGCAGGACGACACTTTGTGATGGTTCTTTGGGGCGGCGCGTTGCAGCGCAACGACGTGTTGGGGCAGTGTGTCGCGGAGACGTGCTTCATTCTGCTTAGTGGTAAAGAGTCCTCAACCGATTCATGATTTCTCAGAAGAAAATCATTCTGCTTAGTGGTAAAGAGTTACAATGCAGAGTTGCGGCAAAGAGTTGCGATGTCGAATTGCGTTGTCGAGTTACGATGCAAAGTTATGGTGCAAAGTTGCGGCGCAGAATTGCGGTGCTGAGTTGAGTCGCAGAGTTGCAGTGCCGAGCTATAGTGCAAATATACGGTGCCGAGTTGTGGTGTCGAGTTACAGTGCAAAGTTGTGGTGCCAAGTTACGGCGCAGAGTTGTGGTACCGAGCTGTGGTGCATATTTGTGATGGCACAGAGTTGTGGTGCTGAGTTATGGTGCAGAGTTGGGGTGCGGAGCTACGATGCAGAGTTGTGGTGCCAAGCTACAGTGCAGAGTTGAGGTGACGAGCTACGGTGCAGAGTTGCGGAGTCGAGCTATGATGAAGAGTTGCGATCTCAAACTACGGTGCAGAGTTGCTGTCTCGAGCTACGGTGCATTGTTGCAGTCTCGAGCTACGGTGCATTGTTGCGGTCTCGAGCTATGGTGCATTGTTGCGGTCCCGAGCTACGGTGCAAAGTTGTGGTACTGAGCTACGGTGCAGAGTTGCGGTGTCAAGCTACTGTGCAGTGTTGCGGTCCCGAGCTACTGTGCAACGGTGCAGAGTTGCAGTGTCGAGTTCCGTCGCAGATTTGGGTGCAGATTTGCTGTACCGAGCTACGGTGCAGAGTTAAGGCAAAAATGAAAGTGGTCTCTATCCTGCGTAGTAGGCAAGCAAGGAGATTTTCTTTCTAGTCGCAGTGTAGTTCGGAGGTGATGAAGAAATGTTGTAGTTTTCCAACGACACTTTGAGGGGAAGATCATTTTTATGTGGTGATAATATCTGGAGACCCCCTAACAATCATTAGAAGTACTGAAATTTTGGGGAGGCGATGCCGACTCTACTCGAAGATGTGTTGATCTATTGTAGCCCTTATGTTGATATTTGTAGTTTTTTTTTAATCATATGATGTAACATTTATGATGATAATGTATCTCTTTGTATGTTTTTGACGTTGCTTCTGAGACTTTTGTGGTTCAAGCCTTCTGAGGTTGTGCCCCCCTTGGACTTATGCCTTATAGGAGCTTGAACCGGTATCTTCTGTGGCTTGTAGCCTTTTGAGGTCTTCGAGTAGAGACCCTGCAAACCATTTGCTCTCATGAAGTATTTCTAGTGAGAACCATGTCCACGTCTAGCATCCTATCAAGATTTGCTTCTTGGGATTGTCTTCTAGGGGTATGGTAGCTTCTCATTAAGTCTTGCCTCTTGAGCTTGACTTTCATGGGCATGGTTAAAAGGAGAATCCAATAAGGATATAAGACCAGTTCTAAGTTGTATAACTGGAGATGCTTGACGATATTAAACCGTAATGAACAGAGTCATATGGAATCCACTGAGGATGGTTGACCTATCCTAGGTTGTTGGTCGAAGCTTTTGCTTGACGACCGTAACCTGTTATGAAAGAGATCGAAGAAAATCCATCGAGGATTTTTAACTTATCCAAGGCTGAATGTTGAAGCTTTTGCTTAACGACTGTATCCTTTAATGGAATAGGTCGAATCGAGTCCCCCTGCGATCGATTAAGCCTATAATGAGGTGCCAGAGATGCTCTGCGTGTCTCGAGACTATGGCGTAGATCACAATGGACAGTGTATTTTTTTTGGAAATATGGTTGCAGTCATACTCAAGAAAATATTTGACAACTTGTTAGTTGCTGCTTTTGAATCTTTTGCTCTCCTAACGGGGGTATTTTCCATACAAGCTGGTAAAACAACATAAGTATTGGGCCTTGAAGATATCAGCTTTCTAGCCTAGTTGAAGAGGAACTCCAGTACAATGAGGGGACACTAAGGAAGCGTTTTTTTGCAGTGAAGATTGCCCCCTTATCTAGGATAGATTTTCAAAGACTTGTAATCTAAATAAAATATGGGATGACTTCCCCACCAAAGTCGTGCCCGGGACGTTGACATGAACGAACTTCCGAGACTGCACTGAAGGTTGCCCCCCAGCCTGGAAGAATGCTTCTGAGAAGAACTTCAAGACGTGAATGAGATTCATTAGCCAGTTGGACGATATACATCATTAAGAAATGAAGTAGGGGATTAACTTCTTAGAGTTGAAGACAATGTTGAACAGAACTTCGTTTCCCACAGACGACGCCAAACTGATGCGTGCTAGAAAATTCGCGGTGGTAGAGTAACGGATTATTGTATTAGCGTTGTATGAGAATTCTTCACACACTTAGATGAGAAAGAAAAAAAAGTAGCGACTACTCTATAAGTTTTTACATGGAAAGCCAGTAAAGGGAAAAACCACGGGGCCTGACCCAGTTGCGAAAAATGCACTATTGATTGATGATTACAGAAATCCCTTATCCCATAGAAGGGAAAGAGTAACTATACTTTTCAGATTACGACGTTGACTGACAACGTCTGGTTGGTGGTGATCGATGACTGTTGACAGAGGTCGATGCGATCGATGATGGTCTTTGACAGTTGGCGATGGTCAACTGCGATCGGCGGTGGTCGACGACGGAGGTTGGCGGTGGTCGACGACGGAGGTTGGTGGTGTTTGACGACGATCGACGGTGATGTTAAACTACAGCTTTTCCTTAAGGTCTCAGATTCTCTCTTCAGACTTCAGCCCCCTCCTCATGAGAGGGATGAACTCTATTTATAGTGTTCTTGGTGCAGTTAATGTATGAATATGAATCATTTTGATCGAAGGATACAAAGAGCTTCCCTTGATCATATGACGTTTACTGGACATTTGAGTGCATTAATGATGTCAAAAGTGAGTGATATTGGGCTCGTTGGATTCGTCTTGTCAAGCCGCTTGATTCGAGTATAAACTTGTCATATTCGACAACCCTTTAATCTTGCAAATGTGTTTGGAAATCATTTAAGTGTGATTCAATGACTTGATCTGGGCTTGATTTGACTCGGATTGGGCTAGTTTTCATATCATTAGGTCTGTCTCATCAAGCCGTTCAGTTTGGCTATAAGTTTGCTGAAATCAGGCTCTGGATGACTTTTCGTCAAGATTTGAATATTTCATGCTTAAAATATCATCTCGAGATTCGTGTCATGGCTCAAGATTCGTGCCAGATGATGAAAATTAGTTGGAGGCGTATCAAGAATAAGTTGCTAGGTAAGGGTTGAATGTTAGCCTTACAAAATATTTTGAATTTATAAATTAGCATCTAAGCTAGCTTTTTAGGGTCATTTGGAGCCAATTTTGATGATGTTAGTTTCTTATATTCTCTCATCAAAACCTATCGATCTTAAATTTTGTTGGAGTAAAAAATGGTTCCTTACAAAATAATTTTTTAAATATGATATTTAGTGATTTTTATGTCTGAAAAATGTAACAATCTCTCTCTCTCTCTCTCTCTCTATATATATGTATATAAGGAAATTTATATACATACCACTCTATTTCTGTGTATTTATATATCAACGCTTAAACTTCAATTTTTGCATAAATACCACCTTATCCATGCGATAAGATTCCTAGAGTTTCATATTTATGTACAGAACACTTACAAATGAAAATATAGATTTGACTATTAAAAAATAATAATTAGTGCTATCTTAGATGTGATACAGAAGAGTTGAGTGTTTTGCTTGTAAACATGAAAGTTTTGGTTCGATACATAAATCCATAAGAATCGTGCGCTATGTGTATAAATGCCCCTATTTTTAATGTGATATGAAAGATTTAAGAGGTATAAATGTAAAAGTTAATGTAAGAATTAGATGGTACATTTGTAAATGTAAATGACCAAATATATAGTTAGGCATTGCCCAGTGGGGTAGGTAGCTTTTAGAACTTAATTCACGCTGTCGTTAGCTCTTTATTTCTCATTATGTCTGCAGTTCTTTGGACATTTTTTTTTCAAAGGAAAATCTTGTATAATGCCGTGTAAGGATATTTTCTTATCTACAAGTTTTTATGAGGATAGTGCGAGTCATGAAGCATGAATGAACTATCAATTTTCATGCATTGCATTCAATCTAATGAAAATTTGAGGATAAATATGTAATTCTTGTTTTTATAATTTTTTTTTTCTAAAATTTTATCTGATTTTACTAGCAACCTGTCGAGTGGTAAAATTAGAAATGGTTTGGAGTTTCTCGCACAGTTAATAAATTTAAAAAACTATAAATAAATAAATAATTATTAACTAGCTTGAGCTAATTTTATTGATTTTTTATAAAAATAGAAATGACAACTTCCAGAGTCTATAAATATATAATATTTTATGTACAAAATTCAGAAGAGCATTTATAGCAAAGAAAGTTTTGAGATTCATAAGAATTTTTTTTTCTTTAGCCTCTATTGTCTATTACTAGTTATTGTTTACCAACCTACATTATATATCTTTCTCATCCATAGACATTCATTGTACAGATGACAATAATCCAAGTAATTCACCAATTAGAAATCATATTGTCAGTATCATCAATATTGATTGACTCATGACTTCTATCATTCTCCAACACCGGCACTCGTCTCTTAAATCATCTAATATCAATTCGTATTAAAAGAATGATAAAATTGATCACTTAAATTTAGTAAATGTGGACATTTATCATCGACATTAAATGATTGTATTTTTTTTACTCTTATATATTGAGAGAACGACCAAGTTGATTGCTCTTCATCATCCAATTTTTACATTCTCACTCTGTCATCACATGACACCTAGTAAAAATTATTTATTAAACATTGATGTTAGTCCATTCAGTCTCTTCTCCTATTAGGAAAATAGATTTTTAATCAATAAATGATTAACACCTACTAAAGAACAATATCTAATGCCTACCTTCAAGTGTTAAAAGAATTTATAGTCATTGTGATTGGTTGCATGACAAATTAAAACACAAAAAAATGACCTTGTAACAAGTTTATGAGAATATTTTTTTTGTACTCATGGTTATCATAAGCATCTCAAAACTTGAGTGAGTATATGTCAAAGGGTTTTTATGTAGAAGGTGGAATGGAGATTTATGATGTAAAGAGGGGGTGGGAAGACAATTTATAAGGTAAGCTACAATAATGATAGTGTAAACCACAAATTTAGATGATATATTTGCATTAATTATCTGAGTACAAACTCTCTGTCATATAATGATATTTGCATTTTGCTATACCTTTTTGTTTTGATATACATGAGTAACCGTATTGATGAATAATGCCACAACAAGTTAAAATTTTTTGAATTTTGTGTTGTATTTTTCATTGCCATCAAAATGTAGGAATATCATTATAGGTGTATGATATGATATCATTAAAATCAATAATTAAACATATTACAACAATCATATAAATTTTTAACTTAACATTGAAGAGATATATGCACATTATTGTATCTTTTTTATTAATATTGTAAAGCTTATTTTTTAGTTAAATAACATATGACCAATTGTTAAGTTAAAGTCTCTATTCAACCTTTTTGCAAAACATAATGTAAGTGTTAAGAGTAAGAGCATAACATTGATGAGTAAGAGAAATTATGGAGTAAAGTGTACTATAAATATTTTGATCAACTGACATTCATATGTTATAGCTAGGATTGGGAGTACATGTACCATACACTAGTATAATTTGTCCACACACACGCACATGCACACACCAACAAACACTCAAGAACAATAGAGGGTACTATTAAGAGAGCATATATTGTTACCCATATACAGGATTGCTGCTATTTTGATCAAATAGTGAAAGAACATTGAAAAACATAATAGTGACTGCAACAAAATTTTCATATAATTGTGAATAAGAGAAGTAGTGGTTTGAAGTATAGTTAAATCAATATACCATTACTCTCTCAGATAATTTAGGATTAATTAAAAGAATTTCCAAGCTTATACATCACCTGATTTTTTGTGTTTTCCATTAAATGTTGCCTAACATATGCAATGATGACATTTAAAATCCTTCTTTTAAATCTCTTGGTCTCACATCTTATCTTAGGACTAGCAATGTCGATCGCCCACTATCACTCTCCTTTCAACATTCCTCATCTATCGTCACTTGAATCCTACCAACAACTGATAGTTGGTCTTCATCGACCTAATACTAATGCTTTAATACTCAGCTTAACAGTTTCTCATCTTATAAGGAGAGCAACTAAGTTGATTGCCCACTAACATTTAACCAATGATGTTACACATGAGCTATCACCTATTACCTTTCAACAACCGATATATGATATACTTTAACCATTGACATCCAATACCTGCCTTCCCTATTGTCCAATTTCCTTAACCATTAATGAATGTTATATTTGTTGCCGAACACACAATGTTTTATGACAACATCATCACTTGAAAACTCCTCCAATTATCCCATAATTTTCTTTTTCATAATTTAATACTATTATGTTATATTAATACATTTCCTAAATATAAAAATAAACACTCTTTCTAATCCTTAACTCAAGTTATTGAACCATATTAACTAGGCAAATTTTTATGCTTTTCTTTTTTCTTCTTTTTTCATGTAATATATATATATATATATATATATATATATATATATATATATATATATATATATATATATATATATATATATATATATATATATATATATATATATATATATATATATATATATATATATATATATATATATATATATATATATATATATATATATATATATATATATATATATTTTCCTTGCACTGCTTTGAACTTATTCTTATAAGTATCTTATCTCTATAATCACCAAGATTTCATCATATAATAATATTAAATATTAAAAATATATTTTTAAAAATTAGTGCATATATATGTGTCAACACATATTTATAAATATCTAATGAAAATATTTTGAATTAAACCAAACTTATTTACAACAAGCTATCTATAAGCTACACATCAATTTTAATTTCAACTAAATTAAAATTTGTACAATTATTAATTAAATTTTAAATTTTGAACATAATTTTTTGCCATATATCTATTGTATGGGTTAACAACCCAAAATTTTTATTTAAATAATTTAAAATAATTTGATTATATATTGAATTTAATTTTTTTCTTTATAACAAAAAATGAACCAATCAATAAGTCTGTTTGAAACAGTTGCAACTTATTGGATAATCTGATGATAAACTGATTAAAAATAATCTGTTAATAAGCTAGGTGCGGTAGCTATTATAAATTTTTATTTTTTTAGAAAAGTCAGACCGCAGCCAGAAAGCTGTCACCACACCTAGACAAGTACGGTGTGAAAACACTGCCTTCAACATTTTGAAAACGTGTAAAATATCAAAATGCAGTTTAACTAAACAGACTAGATGCGTTTTCAAAATGCCACCGTACCAAATAAGCTGCCCCAAACGGTTAGTCCGTTTACTCACCACTCACAACTCACCACTCACCACTCACCACTCACTGTGGCCCGTTACACTGGATTCCAGTGGAGACACTCCATAGCCTGAAGATAATAAAATAGGCATCTTATCAGTACACCTCCGCCGGCCTATTCGCATCATCGCCGCCGAGCCACCGCCGGGTTACCGAAATGGCTCTTCGCCTCCCGCTTTCTGCATTTGAAGCCCCACCTTGCGCTCTTAACCGTATCGCTTTCAGATCTCTCTCTCCTCTCCTCGGATCTTCCATCCTCAATTTCTTGCCGCCGCAAATCATCCGCCGCGGAAAACTATCATTCGTTCTTGCGGCCATCGGAAAGGATGCTGCTGACTTGAGCGTCTCCAGCGTTGAGTGGGATGTGGTGAATAAGGAGGAGAAGACAGATCTTACAGCGTCGGACGAGTTGGAGGAGGACGCCAGCCCTAAGGACTTGGAGTACGTTGCAAAAATAAAGAGGGTAATCCTCTTTTCCGCTCAATCTTCATTTTCTCTTGTATGCGTTTGTTATAAGGGCGAATTGTTTTCTCTTGAAGGTGTTGGAGCTTCTGAAGAAGAATAGGGATATGCTCTTCGGTGAGGTGAGGCATTTTTCATTCCCATGGTGTTTTATCTGGATATGTTTTTTTGCAACGTAAGAGAAGGTAGGATGGGAATCTCATTTCATAATGAGTTCTGAATTGATTTGGTTTATCCATGGAACTGTGCTGACTGAACCAGGAAGGTATGGTGGGATTTGTTGAGGAGAGATGTGTGAGGGTGGACCTCCGAGGACTTGAGATCAACGAAGGGATTGACACCCATGGACCCAAAGCTTAAGCTCATGTGTAAGGGTCGCTAGCAGTGTATTAGAAACGCAAAAAAAAAAAAAAAAATTATTTCACTTTTAATATGAGATAATTCTCCACTCTTATGGCATCCCAACAACAACAACAACAACAACAACAACAAAGCCTTAATCTCACTACATGTGCTCGGCTACATGAATCCTTTTCTCCATTATGTCCTATTTAGTGTCATGTTTTCATTTAGTTCTAATAAATCTTTTGATGGCATCCCAACATAAGAAAAAAATTTTTTTTTTGATGGAGAACAAAGGAATTGATGCATAGTACTCATCATTAGTAGAAATTTATCTTTTTTTTGCCTCATTATTGGTGATGGATACTGTAAATGATTATGGATTTAGTTTCACTTCTCCTTTTTCTGTAAATCTTGATTCTTGAATTTGATAAAGAATTTTAGCAGGCATTTATGTTGGATAATTTGAACTACCTTTACCTTTTTTCTGGCCTTTTTGTAGCAGATAGCTGGAATTTAAATTAGATGGCCTTTTTCTTCTTTTTAAGTGACGTTGTTTTTTACTTTTTTCTGGAGATACGAGTTCACAAATTTAATTTGTAAGAACACATCCCAATGCATGCTAACCCCTGGCTTTCTGCAATTTATGATGTTCTCTTGTATTACATTTGAGGGACTCAGATGCAAATCTTTCTTTAAACATTTCTCTGTCTTTTATTGTGTCATTAGTTTCATTTTTATTCTCACAAATAAAATCTTCTTGAGTGATGGGAAGTGGAGAGAATTGAATGAAATCCCAACATTTTGTGGTTTGATTATCAATTTAAAATCATTGAGTTAAGCTTTTCAATCTTTTTTTTTTTTAATCAACTTCATAGCATCCATTCACAACCTAAAGTAAAGTTATAAGTGCCTTATTACTGCTAAAGTTAGCGCTGGAAGCCAATGACACAATATATGGGGTTTTATGCAAACACTTAGCATGGTGGCAGATTGGAAGCAGCACAACTCTTTATATTCTTGCTTCCACCATTATGTTTGATCCTACCTAGTGTTATATTTTTCAAGCTGCACAAATGGTACACTGTACCATTTAGAACCATAAATGTAAGATGTTGATAGTTAGATGCCTGAAATTTCCCTTATGTAGGCATAAAATATGATTTTTTTTGGAAGTAAAATGTAGATCTTAGTTCGTAGTTTGAAACCATAATATCTCAAGGCTTGGAGTAATGTTGGAAATATGAACTATGCAGTCTTGAAATCGATATCTATATGATTAGCCTTTTTTTACCTATTTAACACAGACACACACAAATAAAAACACACTGCATAGCAAGTCCTTGAACTTAAGACCTATTGGTTGAAAGACAAAGCTCTCAACCACTACACGAAGGTGGCTTGCTATGGTCCTTAGTACAATGACTTCCATCTAATCAAACTGATGTTTCTTAGACCTACATTCAGCTGTTGCAAAACCTAGTGCATTCAACCTTTTGCTTTCTTAGATATTCAGGATATGTTTTCATCACATATTAATCCAACATGATGTTCCAAATTAATTGCAATCCCTTATCTAACTTTTTGATTCAATAAGATGAAATAAGTCATTTATGTGCTTCAAAATGATACAAGTTTTTTTTAAGTGCACCAATCTTCATTTTTTTTACATAATTAACTGTATTCTATTTATATGCTGTTCTAATTAATTAACTAGTAATTCTTGTAATCAAAGTGTTAAGGTAAATATTTTGAGTGAAATTTTCACTGGTGTCAATCTTCTGCTGTTTTAATCTAATAATTAACTATATTAACCATGAGAAGCTATGTTCTATGGCTGATCTTTTTCTAGGACCACATATTTACATCCACCAGCTAAAGAGATTTTGGTGCTTTATAATCTTTTATTTGTGCTAAAAGCTTTACTTATATTAGAAAGTACATTGATTCTCTTAAATATATATTAATAGTGTGCGATATATTAACTCTAAGTAGGTTCTTATTTCCTTTTTTGACTCGAGAATTTTAACAATAATTTTCTAATTTTTCTTTGCAATTTTTGTAGAGGTGAACATGGCTTCAGATTTTCTAGCTTTATATTTTTTCTGTGCTATTTATTTATCAGCTATGGAGAAACTCGATATTGGTTTATGCATTTGATTTTTTTATTACCTTTTGTATTTAATTTTTCAGGTTAAATTGACAATGATGATTGAGGACCCTAGAGACATAGAACGGAAGAGATTGCTTGGAATTGAGGACCCTGATGAGGTTACTAGGGACGACATTGCCTCTGCTTTAGAAGATGTACGTTATTCATTGCCAAAAGCTGCATTAGTTTTAGGGGCATTGACTTAAATGCCACCCAATTCTTATTCATTTACATATCTAACACCTAAAATTTACTTTTTTACATTTACCACCCAAAATTTTTATATCACATAAAAAATACCTCCATTTAACTTTTAAAAAGTGAAATACACCTTTTCGTGCAACGTAAGTGGCATGTATGTAAAAATTGATGTTTAGGTGTTAGATATGTAAATTCATAAGAATTATCTGGTATATATCTTGCTTTGAGAAATTACCAACTTATATGCTATAGTCAAAATGGGCAACTGATTCACGACTTGAATTAAATCCATATGGGCATCACCTTAATCATTAACTCCTTTTCTCCCCTCAATTCCTCATTCTTCGTCCTCCGGTCTCTTAAGGCAATTAGATAGTTGTTTGCATGATTCTACATTCTTTAGCAAATTTGTAACCGACCAAAGATTCATTTTTGAAGGCATAATGGTGAGAATAAACTTAATTGTCTGCCTAGTTATTCAGTTGGAAAGCCTTGGGGGGCTGTTTGAAATTTTTTATTTTTATTTTTTTTGATTTGTTGTTTTTTTTATTTTTATGTCTGTCAAGTTATAACATGGTTTATTATTTTTTAAAACACTCAAAATATCTTTTAGGAATTTTTAGTATTCTTAACAACAAATTAATTGTTTTTGAAAACAAAAAAATAAAAGCATGCAAAAAATACATTTAAAAAACATATTTTTAAAATAAAAGTAAAAATAAAAGCCAAAAACAAAAACATAAAAGTGATCCCATACAACCTCTCATAATAGAGCTATCTGTTATCAGGTCCATGAAGGAAGGATTCCAAAGAATCGTGTTGCATTAAGATTACTTGCCGAGGAGATGATTAATTGGCCTGATCTTGAGGTAAACTTCTGATTTTGTTTTGTTCCAATTGTAAGGAGACTGCTATTTCATTTCTATGGCAACCTTATGATTTTGTTAAGGTCCAAAATGACATTGATTAGCTCGCTTGTGAAGATAAAAAAGTTTGGTCTTGTTAATGGACTGTAATGTAATTGCCTTGAAACATCATTTAATTAGAAAATTAATATTATGTTTTTGAAAAAGTTTTATTACAGTTGAAACTTTATGTAATCATATCAATCAAATTATAAATTTTGCAATCCATTACACTTTTTCTTTTACAATATAAATATTTTGATACATTAGGCATTGATTTCTTATTGATCTAGTTGTTTTTTTTAGAGTGTGCCGAGGAGCCCTATCTCATTGTCTTGATGATTATTATGTTTGAATTTTTTCTCTAAAATAATGGGAAGTCCTTATACACTAACCTCAAATGATTAGGTAGTGCAAAATGTGTTATGTTGATCATTTTGAGTTATTTTATTGGGTTTGTATTTTGAATCTTGAGTTTTGTTGTGTCAGGTGGGGTATGTTCTTACATTTCAATGATGTTATCCTCCTAAGATTGTTTTTATTTTATGTGGTTGTTAAGGAATTTCGGAGTTTGTTTCTATTTTGGGTGGCTTCCTTTTCTGGTTGTTTTAGCTAATTATGTAGCCTACCACTATTGAATAGTCGGCGGTCTGTAGTGTGGTTTTTCTTGTGGGTTTCGTGGTTGTCATATCTTAGTGCTTCATCTTATGGATTAGCTTGGCTCTATCTCATATTCCCATAGTTCTTAAAGGGTTTTTCGGTTTTGTTATGTTTGTGCGTAGCCCAAGGATGATTTGGTCTTTTGTACGCATAAATGCTATTTAGTCTCTTATTATTCTTGGTTATAGAAGGCTTATTATGTTTATAGCTAGGTTTATGCATGAGATTGTTGTTGTGAGTTTTAGGTTTTGGGTTTTGGAGATATTTCCTACTTCTTGCATTTTAGGAATTGTAGATCGTCTACCTCTCAAATTATAGGTGTTTATCTTTGTATTCGTATTGAATTGTTTGGATTATCAAAGATTAATATTTGCTTTGCCCTAGTTTTTGTGGAAATTTGTTCCGATTTCTATGTCAGATCATATCAAATTGGTATTTGAACATTTAATTTCTGGGAGATCAATCACGAGATCGTAACTTAGAGAAGCACCGAATCCTCGCGATGAAGATCACAACATAAAAGAAATTGTGTTTTGCAAGACAATGGAGACCAAAAAAGGATCTCGACATCCAGAGTTTTGCAGCAAACCTCTTACAAGAATTTCAAATCTCAGCTTTTTGGAGTTTTACTTGTCCAATGATCTGCGTCGAATCCAATTGCAACAGTCGCAAGCGCACGATGTGTAGATTAAACACGCTAATCTCGATCGTGAGGAACCCTTTTTGAAGGATCACGACACGGTGTACAGAGACCCCCAAAATGTCTAACTTGCTTCGTCGCAATACAATTTCGATTGAAGCTAGCGATGACTCCAATGACTGCAATACAGGCAAGGAAAGTGCTATCGAGATGTAAACAATGGGATCACAAAATACTAATGACAAGATCACGGTTCACAAGAAGAGATTTCATTATACAGTAGTTCCTCCTTCGTGATTGAAAATCATTTTAGAGGAACAATAGCCAAAAAAGCAGATGATTTGAAGAAAAAATTAGAGGAATAGATGAGCCAAATCAGATCAGGATGGAGGAAAAGTTCTCCACCATAGAAGGAAATATTTGCTCCATTAACGATGGGTTTTCATCCATGGAAAACCAAATTGAGGGCCGCTTTGAGAGCTTAAAGGAAATGCTGAGAAAGCTTATTGAGGGGCATTCCAAGAACCCGATGACTGTTTAGTTTGCAAACTTTGCCCAGGGGTTGACCGGAGATTCATTCATTAAATCGAAAAGGGAAGAGATCGAACGAATGGAACACGAGGAGGAAAATATCCATCATCAAGAACTTCCTCTAAAGGCTCCAATAGAGGGTGAATTAGAGATTTCTTATGGATGCGGTTGGGCTGAAACATGGAGAAGGGGTTATGCAAGGGGTATGGAGGAGCACAAATATAAAAGGAGGGAAGCTAGGATACGGTTTGACTATGACCGAATGAGAGAATTTTACAATCGACATTGGGAGAAAATAACAAAGAGAAAGACAGTTGGGATGGAGATGCTAGAGTTAGGAAGTTGAAGATGTTGATCTTCAAGAGAAAAAAATGCACATAGGTGAGTGTACAATTGTAGCGATACTCATCGTGGCAGGGTTTTGTTTGGAGGGAAAAGATCTAGTCTGGTTTTAGTGAAGGGATGCTAGATACTCAATCCGTTCATGTGAGGAATTTAAGGATTGTGTGTTGGAATTTTTTCAAGCCATTTGGGAATGAGACGTGCACAAGCAATTCTATGCCTTGACTCAGGAGAGGAGTGTCATGGAATATAAGCAGTGATTCAAGTTATTGTCGGGGCTGTTGAGGGGGATTTCTGAAGCAGGATTGGAGGGTAATGTCATGAAGGGCAGAAAGCCAGAGATACAGGTAGCACTTCACCTATTGAGACTATAGGGAGTAGGGGAGATGATGGTGCTAGCCCAAATGATGGTGGAAAAGATCCAAATGGAGAAGGCCTGCAGGAGCAACACGGATGGAGCATTGTACCTAACTGCTACGACCACAACTATACCAAAATCTCAATCAGTGGAAGTTAGGGGTGTAAATAAGCCGAGCCGGCTCGAGCTCGACCTGTGAATGAGCTCATGAGCCGGTCTTATCAAGCCGTGAGCTTGAGCTCAAACTTGAGCTCGTTTGTTAAATGAGCTCGAGCTCTTCCTGGCTCAGCTCGTTGGCTTGTGAGCTGGGTCTAGAAACCTGTCACTAGTCATTTTGATGCATTTTTCGGTGAGCTGCCTCTGCATCATCCTCCGATAACCAATACCTTCTCCGATGAGCACTCATAAAAATTAAATTCTTAGTTCAAGCTTGCGAGCTGACTGCTATCTCTACGAGCTGAGCTGGAGCTCAACTCGAGCTCGAGCTGGAGTTTGAGCTCACTATTTGACAGACAAGCCGAGCTCGATAATAGCATTGCTCAAAGTTGAATCGACTCAACTTGACTTGTTTACACCTCTAATGGAAGTCCAGAGGGAGGCTTCGCAGGACCGGAGTAATGTGTAATGACCAGGAGCAATGCTCAAGCGTCTTACAGTGGCAGAGATTCAGAGAAGCGAGCTAAGGGGTTATGTTTTGATTATGGTGAAATGTTTATCCTAGGACACCGTTGCAAAGATAAAAAATTGCATGTTCTCATAGTGCGTGACGAGGAGGCAATGGATAAAGAAATAGAGATAGGTGGAGGGGGGTTGTATTATTACACCGGTGCCTAGCTTAAGTGCAATTTGGTCTTTTATACGCCTAATGGAAATTTAATTTTCTTTTATTTTTATTATTGTTGTTGGGTATAAATAGGTTTATTATGTTTCGGGTTATGTTTTTGCATGCAATTGTTGTGAGTTTTAGATTTAGGGTTTGTGAGATTTTTAGGAGAGAACGCCTACATCTCGAATTGTAGGTATTTATCTTTATATTTGTATTGTGTTGTCTGAATTGTTAAAGATAGATATTTGTTTTTCTCTAATTTCTATGGAAATTCATGCTGGTTTCTATGTCGGCTCATCAGTTTTCTTCTTATCTTATTTTATATTTTATGATGTGGATGGGTATTTGTTCAAGACATGAAAGTACTTTTGTTACCTACTAATAACTTGCTTTTGAATATGCAAATAATTTTTTTCTCTATAATTTTGATTAATGATCAAATGTGAGTTTTAAATATTGTCACATCCCTGATTTAAATGGCAGCACATTCTGACAACAGGGAATATGATCAAGAATTTTAAGCTTGACTCATGGGATAATTCTCAAAATTCAAGATCAAGTAATGAGTTTTTGTATTTAAGAAGATAAAAGATTGAGATATGAATAAATGTAAGAAAAAACATATAATAAAATTTATTTCATTAATAGAATATTTAATAATAAAATTATGAGTAGATGTTTTAAAGGTGAATTTTGGTAAGAAAGATAGAGGTAGATCTAAAAAGGACCTGGGTAGGTTGTATAAAAAATGATATTATTCTATTAGAATTAAATGAAAATATGACACTCGATAGTACACAATGTTGAAAAAAGATTCATGTAGCCGACCCCACTTGGTGGGATAAATGCTTGTTGTTGCTATTGTTGAATAGAATCTTTAATAATATTTTAGCAAATAAAAAAAAAACAGAATATCAAATGGAAAGGAAGGAAAAAAATAGATTATCTATGCATAAAGAAAGCCAAACCCAATTAAAGCCTAATAAAAAAACTAAAACTGGAGCATAATGCTTGAATTAATGGAATAACTACTGTCGAAATATTTGCTCCTATGGTGACGATCAACCAAGCAACTTCATTGAAATTGTTAAAAAGAAATTTACCGCAAGTAAGTTTGACATTCCGAATCAATAAAAAACTTTCATTCTGTAAAGTGTAAATGCCAAGCTCAGGGCTTGCATCATGAATAACAGAATAGGCACATTTTACAATGTGATATCATAATAATGAATGTCTTTATTTCCTTAGGTTAGAATATAATCGCATAGCATATAATCTAAAATCTGTCAATAGCTTTAAGATAAATTACAGTACATTGACGTTCATGAAAGTTCATATAAAAAATAATAATCAATGCATTTATATATTAACATATTCATGCATAACAATATCATGCATTCTCCTACATACCCAAAGATAGCTCATTAATCATCTATTGTAAAACCTTTTATAATTTTATGAGTATTTGGTTTTGCCAAGGTACCTTAAACAGAAGAAATATTTTCACCAAACTGTAGGGTTTAATGACCCCATAAAAGTTGTACTTCTATGGACTTACCGGACAGGCTAGCCAATTATATCATAAAAGAGTTCAACGTGCGTATGTCCTCTTCCTCGCCCCATACAAATATGACCATTCTATAATATGATCAAATCTTATTATACATTGTTAGAATATGATTGCATTATAAAGATTTATCTTGCACCAACTAATAATGTGCATGCAAGTTATTATGGCTATGGATCATTCAAAGCCTAATGGATTTATACAAAAATTTTTCATAACAAAGCTATTTATGTATTCTATAGCATTTTAATATGAAAATTAAACAATATCTTGTAAAATATGTCACGATCTAATTGAATGTAAAGAGCAGAACTAGAAATAGAACTAGAAATATACTAAATGTACCTACTGCATGTATCAAAGTTAACATCCTTGGCAAAGAATGGTACATTTATTCTCCAATCAAGAAAAATTATATATCTTGAGTTGCAACGCTTGCATCTACGTTCTCTACAACAACAACAACAAAGCCTTAATCCCACTACGTGGGGTCGGCCACATGAATCCTTTTTCTCCATTGCGTCCTATTTAGTGTCATATTTTCATTTAGTTCTAATAAATTAAGATCATTTTTAATACAATAAGCCCAAGTCTTCCTAGGTCTACCTCTGCCTTTCTTAACACAAGTCGAATCTAAAACATCTACTCTCCTAATCGGATCATCTAATGNTATATATATATATATATATATATATATATATATATATATATATATATATATATATATATATATATATATATATATATATATATATATATTTATTGAATATCATAAATTTAGTTAAAGAGAAATTAATTGCTTGATATTAGATTAATAACTTTTAGTTGATAAAATTGATTTTCTTGAATAAAACATAAATATTATTAAGAAGTCTTAAGAAATAGAGAAGAATAGAAAAATAAAATCAGCATAAAATAGCTATTAAGTTATTTAAATAATTTTTTTAAAATAAAAGAACACCAGATATTTATGAAATATATTTTAAATTTAAATTTATCATTCTTGATAATTGTGTTGGTCATGTGTGTTTATTAATTTTTTTTTATTTATTTTAATTGGGGATATATAGATGACTTGCTGAACACATGTTAGGCAAATGCTTGTGCCTTAATGTGTTTTAAACAACATATTTCATTATTATAGAGTGTAGATACATCACACCCAATTTGTATATAACATGACTTCTAGTGGCGGAGCGAAGTTGCAAGCTAATGGGATAGATGACGGGGGTTGTTTGGGTTGAGGGCGTTAGGCTTGTTTCTTTTTTTTTTAACACATTGATTCATTTGTTTTTTTTTTACTCACTTAAAATAATTCAATCTTCAAATTCATACCTTAGTTATGAAAAGTTGTGGATATTTCATGATCATCTCTTTGTAAGTCTTCTATTTTATTCTAGTTTTGATGAATTCTTCTAAATATTTTTGACAAATAAATAGAATAGAGCAACTATGAACTCTAAAACTTCTCACTACAAAATATGCTTTGTTACCTATTCTTAACTAATTTCTTCTTGAATAGAAGTAGCACATTTTGAATAATATAAGTCATCATTAACATTGTGTCGTAATAAAGATATGTAAAAAATATTATGTAATCTTGTATGTCTTGGAAGAAAAGCTAATTGATATGAAACCATGCTCACTTTCTAATTGTGCATATCATGAAGATTTACATGGGCCATATATTAATGACAAGAGGATGCTAGAATGAACCCAAGGTGATGATAAAGAGACACATAAAAATCATTCACTAGATCTCTAGCTAAAGTTTAAGACAAATGAACAAAATAATGATGCCTGTTCCACTAGCCCACTAAGGCCCATTTTGTGCTTGGATTCTAAATCATGTAATTTTTAATTTTCTTCAAAGCTCCAAATTTTTTAATAAAAAATGTTCTTAATTTATTGGAATTAAATGAAAATATGGATAAAAGGCTTTTGTTGCTGTCTTCGTTGTTCAAAACTCCAAATTTTGGAACTTCAAGTTTTAAATTCAACCATGTATCTATTCTATGGGAAGCATAGGACTTTGCATTGGAAAATGTGACCTTGCATAAAATGGTGTGTCAATTTAGTGTATTCTATTAATGTACACCCTTTTTTCTTTTATTTTTATATTTTGTTTTCTATTTTTAATTTTTGCGGAAGATTTTAGTAACATAAATAGCCCTCTTTTCATGATGAAAAATTATTTTCATTATTTGCTAAATTACTTGAGTTTACTCATTGTGTTTGAGGGCTTGGCGTCCTTACATTGGTATTCTTTGATGTGATTCCTAGTTATCTCATGCTATTTTCTTTCTTTTGTCCCCAATATTTAAGGTAACTCATTCTCTTCTGCACATTTCCTTACATCATTTCTAACCATACTCCAATCATTTAATCTATCTTCATAAACTTTCACCTTCAATCCAGCCATTTTTATCTCCACTCCACTAGTCAAGACTTTGGGTTGTTTGGGGCAGATGCAGAGCTGTGAAGCTGCTGTTTAAAAAACTGCTGTGGTTATTAATTTTTTTTTATTTTTCTAAAGTCAAACCATGACTTGCTAGTAGCCACCGCATTTAGCCAGGTTCGGTGGTAAAACATAACTTTTAACTACAACTTTTCGAAAAAACAGACAAAATACAGTTTTGCAAAACAGAAAAAATTGTGCTGTGGTATCCACCGCCACCGCATCGCTGCCCCAAACGCACCATTAGTCCAACCCCTTAACCTTTAGATCTGGTCACAAACCTGATATATATTTAACATCACTCCAAATCCATTCTCAAAGATCTCATCTCATTCATCATAGATTTAATCCATTATCTAACAGCTCTCTTTTTTAACGATAAATATATTAAGACTACCTATTTTGCCTCCCTCTTAGCCCCTTGTAACAAATTTTGAGAATAGAATCTCTAGACTCTTTTTTCAATTCAAATTATTTTACTCCAAGCTCCTTAACTTTTTCACACGCCCTAATCTACCACTCCACAGGCTACTCATGCTCTTAAAGCAACCACGATCTAAGTGCTACTCATTATTTTGGTATTAGAGCCTAAAATAGGAGGAAAAGAGCAAAGGAGAGACATGTCCATTACCATATATGCTTACTTATGGTTAATAGAATTTACTTTCTATTAAGGGATAATCTCTTACTCAATGTTTAGTTATTTTCTTTATGTTAGTAAAATAAAAATCTAGTCAAAACTTTATGCTATCTTTATATCACTTGTAAATCTATGTTGTGAGAACGACCTTCCAGCTAGTTGCCATTGCTATGAAGCTAAATCATACATTTGAGTAAACCTACCCTTATTTTTTTTAATTAAAGTAAATCCAATAAAGAGTGATTGCTCCTCATATAAATTTTTCATAACTATAATGCTTATTTAACTTTACCCTGCTTTCTTTAGCCCCTGGATGTAGCTCTTAATAGACTCACATGTATGTGTGTATAAACCAGCCTTCTTTTACATGACAATCAAATCCATTGCTCTTGTTATACGGTGCTCATTACATTGCTCATGTTTCAATTTTTTGCTGCACTGAAAATATTGCACATCATCTTTTTGTTCATGACGATAATATTGCATCATGTAAACATTATTTTGATTAGCTGATGCATCTCAGCTTGGGAAGTTGCAAAAGCAGCAAAAATATGCACAAAGCTTATATTGTCCTGCAAGTCAGTGTATTTCGTCGTATTTTGATGTAGCCAATGGACCATTTGCGCGGTTCTTCCAATAACACAACGAGAAATACCTCTTCTTTGGTTTGCTGACCATATACTCTACCGTCCCAAAGAAACCAAATACTCCGGCTGGCACACCAGCTCCACCTTTTCCACTACCTATTAGAAGAAATATGACTTTTCTAGTTTTCACATAGGAAATTATACATCTCCGATAAGCCAGGAACCTATTAAGCTGCCTTATACTCATATTATCTCACTGAACTACTCGTGATGTATACCAATCTTATATACAGGTTGAAGCTCCAAAGAAGAAGCGTGTTAAATCTCTGTATGCTAAGGCTACAGACACTGGAGTTGATCCTCGTGAAGCTGCTAAGAGACTCAATATTGACTGGGACTCTGCTGCTGACATCGAAGCTGAGGAAGAAGATGAGGACATAGACGTTCCTCCTGCTGTGGTAAACTCATAACAACCTCATTTGCTTTAGTTCTATAACTCTCTTCAGTTCAGATTCATGTTCCTCGTAAATTTTTTTTTTATATTTATTTATTTATTTATTTATTTTATTTGCTTTCTGAAAATTTCTACTGATTTATGACAATGATGATGATTTTGCTTTATTCTTTGATTCTGCTTCATTTCAGTTCTTACGAGCACTAAATGATTTACGCTTTTGTACTCATGTTCAATGCAGGGTTATGGTACGTTGTATTTAGTGACGGCTTTGCCTCTCTTAATTGGTGTTTCTGTGATACTGGTTCTGTTCTATAACTCTCTCCAATAGGAAGTAGGCCCTCATTTTTACTAAGAGAAAACTGTCAAATGGTCGCTTGACACTTTGTAGGGGGCTATTTTAGTCCCAAAGTCTATAAAAGTGCCAATTTAGTCTCTAGATTCTCTTAATATGGGCTAAAATAGTCCCATATAAGAGTCCAGAGACTAAATTGGCATCTTTATAAACTTTGGAAATAACGTGACTTCATGTAAATAGTCAAGGGGCTATTTTGGCACTTTACTCTTTCTACTAAAGTGTGAATTTTACTTGTAAATGGTTTGTGTATAGATCAGTTTCTATACATTTAGATAGGCCTTTTGCCTTTTTTTTTCTCATATTTTTAACTACAGTTGACTCAAAAATTAACCATGCTCTTAAAATTGAGTGACAAGTTTCTTTGTATTTAGTGGCAAGCATGTAATGAAGCTGTTTTATCTATTCAATCCTATAATCTTGGGCTATTGCTTGCGTGGAGTTTATTGGATTCTATATTATTATTTTATTTCTGTAGATGTTTATAGACGGTCAAAGCATTGAACATGGAGAATCAAATCAGGTGACTTCCAGCCTAGTACTTTCTTTTTGGGCATTTTACATAGATGCCACCTAATTCCTATGTATTTACATATCTAACATATAAACTTTGTTTTTTTTATATTTCTAACACTCAAATCTTTCATATTGCATCAAATATTCCACTATTTTAACTTTTAAAAAGTAAAATACACCTTTTTATCCATAGTTATGGTGGCATATATGTAAAATTTGAAGTTAAGTTTGAGATATGTAAATATATAGGAATTGGGTGTTATGCGTGTAAAACTTCTTTCTATTTTTATATGAACTTTATTCTTTATGGTTTATCATTCTATTTGGCCTTTGGAACTCTGTTGCAATGCTGTTCTTTTTTAGTTTTTTGTGGATAGTTTCTATTGAACAAATCATAGTGGTTAGATGTCAATGGTTGTGAGGGGTTCAATCTAATGGCTATCAGCTTGGACCGATTAAGCACCAACTATTGAGAATTTTCTAGCCTAAATCAAGTTATTTTCTCACAACTACGCCTGATTATAGTTTTTGTGCATTTATAAAGATTGACTAATGTTTTAACGTAATTAAATTTTGATTCTTTATCTTTTTTTTTTTTTGTTGTTGTTGCAGGACTTGCATTAACTATATGATTGACCAAAATGATGTATCTAGGTTTGTTTTAACCTTGTGATCTTCCTGTGGGTGCCACTTTCATTCATTGAGTGAGCCTTATGAGCGTATTTGGTGTTTGGAATAGAATCCTTACTGTAAGTTTCTTGAGAGAGGCTCATTGAAGAGCAAGTCTTGGGAAAGAAATGTGTGTAATAGGAGCTTTTTGCCTACTCAAAAGTCTTCAAGAGTGACTTCTTGGTGGATGGGCTTTTGGATGCATAAACAAGTTTTCAATTCAAGTTTTGCATTCAACATCGGATATGTTGAATTTCATCATGTAGGAACATCCAATCATAATATACTCTTATTTTCAATTATTTTTATTTCAATGCATTCCTGAAACTTTTGAAGACGAGGAGGAGATTGTCTTATAAACCTAACATCTGCTCTTATACAAAGTTCAAAATAACCCACCTATTTAATCCCATCTTGAACAATTAAATTCTTTATATGAGCAATGCATCTCATGTGTAAGAACTTACAATCCAAGATAAGCGATGATGCCATTGTTGGAACTTGCATTATCAACTGTAACCGTAAAAATTACATCAATCTCTCAATCAACTAAGCATTTTTCAACTTCTTGTCCAACAAATTCTCCTTTATGACTATAAATTGGGCAAAAGTTAATTAATCTTTTGCTCCCCAATCTTCATTAATGTGATGCACAGTATGACACATAGTTGATTCTTTGAATGGAAGTCCATGTGTCAGTTGTTAAACAAACTCTTTTACATGATTTCTTAAAAAAAATGTTTCAAAGTTTCCCTTTTATCATAGTAGAACTGAAAACAGTCATGAGTAAGTGTCCATCGAGAATAAATTTGAAACATCGGACAACATTTTAACATGAAATATTTGAACTCATATCCTTCATCATGTTTCAAAGGTAATTAATCTATGATTTCCATAACTGCTAAAGCTTTTCTAACAATATCTTGATCAAATCTCATGCCTTAAACCTCCATTTGTTTCATCTTCTTTAACATTTTGCTGCAATAGTGATTGAGCCCTAGTTGGTTGAAGATTATGAGGATTTTTTTGGCAAACAGATAGACGGGTTCGTAAATTTGTTGTACCATTAATTTTTGGATCACTATGATATGCCTTTGCACAATAATTACACTTACTCATCTTCCCTCCATAGCAATGAATTTGGTAAAATGATCCCAAACATCAGATCTTGGTCTTATGGATTTTCTTTTATTCTTATCATCAATTAATTTGATATTTTGATGCATTGACATCTCCCACACATTTAACTTGTTGGGTAGAGTCAGTAGGCACTTAGTGTTGAGAAGAATCCAAGACATTTAAATTCTTTCCACGATGTGACATCTAACCAAATTATAACAAAAAAAAGAGATTATGGTTCTACAGTTATTGAGGAAGTATTCTCAGACTCTAAACCAACCAAATTGGAGGAAGAAATCTCAAAATTGAAGCCTTTAATTCTGGCTTTAACATAAACCTAATGAACAGATAAAAAGAAAAAAGAGTTCTACTTTGCACTCAAGAACCATTTTATTTTGCATGAATAAGATATAACAAGTTACCAAAGAGGAAAAACTGGTTGCACAAATGACATAAGAGTTATTTATATCTTTAGTATCAGTTTTCAATAACCAAAAGACACCGGGTATAACCAACAAAATTGGAGGAAGTATTCTTAAACTCAAAGTCTTTAATCTTAAGGCTATAACAAAAAACCTCATAAACAAAGAAAAAGGAAAAAGAATTCTGGTACAGAGAAAAAAAAATTCATAACTATCTTTATTTTTCAAAATGATCTTTATCATGTTAATTCGAGCAAAAAATTTGAAAAAAGAGGCTGATTGCATTGCATAACTTCATACTTAATATGATATTTGATATGATCTCTAATATGAGCTTGTCAACACTAAAAAAGTTAGGGTGTTGTGGAGTTGTCGGTTGCCAGGATTGATATCCCAACACTTTAATATATAATTTGGAAAAATAGTATATTATATTTTTTAAAGTACAAGCTCGAACCGATCTCATATCTTCAGTGGTTTAAACAAACGAGCCTAATACTGCAAATAATGTATTCATCATGAAGGATAAACACACTACTTACTGGTAATACTTGATTAACTAAACTAAAGATTGCATGACACCCGTTAAGTCTGCGAATTCATTTTTTATTATAAACTGATAAGTTCCCCTATTTAATATGAAAGATTAAATGGGGTTTATATTAAGTTGGGTTCGTAAATGTTTCATATAAGAACAAACCCTTATAGTTATTACATCCTAGATAATCAAAGTCACCTAAGAAAACTCTCAAAAAAATTCAGGAGATATTATCTTCAATGAATTCAAAGAAATAGGACTTTTCAAAGAAATCAAACAAAGATTTGTGAAAGGGGAATAACTCAAATTCAGAATATTTTATTTTAGAATCCAAAGGGAGAGATGCTAGGAGATGTCATAGATCTGGAGGAGAACATCGGTGACTTCCCAAAACTATCCTACTGTTTGGCTTTTGTCTTGGAGACTAGAATTATTGAATGTTTCATCTTGCCAATTTTATTAATTAGGGCTTACATTCGTGCAAAATGATCACACAAATAGCCTGGAAGATGCGAAGATTTAGGTCGTGACGAAATACAACATCGAAATCGTAAGATGAGTTAGGGCTTATATTGTATAACAGAACCATACTAAGACCTAAAGATAAGTTGAGGATTTATGCCGTATAAGCAAACAATCTCGAAGTCTTATAGATTGTTGTTTAATTCTAAAGAATGGTTTAGCTGGTGTAGACATGTTTTTTTGTTGAAGATGATCGTGTTGCCCACAATGTTAGCTCCAAGTTCCTCGTCGTGGCGAGTTTAAGTTTTCTAATGTGTCAAGTTCTCATGTCAAATCAAATATTTTCTATTGTTATGGTTATTTTAAATATTATGGAAAATATTAAAGTTGATTAAAGCGACACCGGTTATAATCCTATAGTTCCTTCATTCTGACACCATTATTTTCTTTCAGATTCACTTAGTCCAAATAAATTTACTAAACTTAACTTAATTGAGTTCCATACTTTCATTTCGACCATGAAAAATCTCATTAGCAATCATAGGTTACCTCCTCCGAGGGATTCCAGATTATCCGATAGAAACGTTTTAAATTAGTTACAATTTTGATTTTGTGATTAAATTGTGTTGTCTTATATTTTGAATGTTGTGACGATGAGTTTTATCTTGTTTGATTTTAGTTTTGGTTTCAATTCTATGACTATTTTAAAAGTTTTAGTTTTAACATGCATGGTGACACCGTTATTTAACATGCAAGTTCATGAGCAGGACACAATAGGTAAAAGTAATTACAATGCAATAACTTAAAAAAATGTACTTGTCAATTCTTCTCGTTTCTCCACCTGAAAGTTCAATACTTGCAAGACATATATATATATATATATATATATATATATATATATATATATATATATATAGCTACCAAACCCCTAAGTTATGACTTTATCAAAGCTTAGAGTTTTTATTTGCCAAAACTACGTTTTGTTTTTATTCACA
>NEWO01000140.1:776312-817618 GCA_003013225.1 Phalaenopsis aphrodite
ATATATATATATATATATATATATATATATATATATATATAATTTTGCAGGAATTAAAAGATGCTTGTAGAAAAAGTAGGAAGTACAAGTTTAAGGTATGTCTATTAGATCTTATGTCATATCTTAGTGGGTCCTATTCATTTAAAGGTATAGATGATTTTTCAAGCAAGACATAATGAGTTTAATCATACTTCAGGATATCCAAAAGAGTATGAGAAAGGTCCAGGGACCAGGCCCCAGACATCTCACAATCCCTTGAAAAGTCCCGAGTTTGTTCAAACTCATTATGTTGCTTAATAAATCATCCTTATCATACCCTTATGCTCAATGAATTGATGTTTTAGTCAACTCTAAGGATGGGGTAATTATCACTTGATGTTTTTTTATAAATTATATAAGTAAAGGCCGTTAGGGGCAATTTGGTCTAATTAAGAAACTTAGCACTTTGATTTTAAGGGTAGGTTTATAGTGTTTTAAAAAGTTTTGAATTAGTTATAGATTATTTTCTATATCTCATTAAACAAAATTTTGATCAGGCCTAGTTCACTACTAAACCCTTAAAAATTAATGGGTAGATTTGTAATTTTAGAAAAAGATTTAAATGTTTATACCTTTAATCTTTATCATGAATTATAAGTCATTTCAAAACCATTAATTAGGGCTTAAAATCAGTGAGTTATGATCTTCAAAAAATCACCTTAGTATTTTTTTTATTTAAATATTCTTTCATATTTCATCAATTTTAAGCAAATTACAAATTTATCCTTTACAAGACCAAAGTGAGGTTGGTTTATACCATTTATCCCTTTCATATTCCAATCATCAAAACATATCAATTAAGATTATTTGTTGTTCATTTAGCCCTTTGATTAAGCCTAAATATTAATTAAGCCTTAAATTCCAAAATTTCCATTTTGCCCCTAAGACCCTAATACCATATAATTCATTAAATTAGACTCAAATGACTTGAAAATTTAATATTGTCCCATTCATGGGTTAATTAAAATATCAGAGGAGAAAATGTGATTTTTCTTGATTTAATTAATTTTATAATTATTTTTAATGCAAAAATAGGGATTTCCAATGAAAATTTAATAACTCAACAAAAACAAAACTTTTGTCCTTAAGAAAATTATTGGAAGTTGACTTAGGTCAGAAGACCACTTAGACCAATTTTCTTAATTTTTAGAGTTTTAATTGTATTATTAAAATTATTTGTTAGTTTTGAGCATTAATTAAATATAAAAATTATTTAAGTAGAAATTAAGTTTTATATTTTTATTAGATCTCTCTAAGCCCAGGGAACTCAAAGAAACAAATTTCATATTTTTGTGATTTATATTTTAATTATTGAAATTATTTTAGTGAAAAGTTAATGAAAATTCATTTTTAAGCCTTTAAAATTAATATTTTGACTTAGAAAATTAGAAAAATTATTTTAATTGATTCCAAGTGACCAGGAAGACAAATGTGACATTTTAGTGTGCTTTTACAATTTTACAATTTTTATGTTTTTTAATTAATTTTCAATGATTTAAATGCCAAAAAATAGCTAAAAAATGAAGTATTTATTTTAATTCCAATTTTATTTTTATTAGGTTCCTCTGGTCATAAAAGGCTGCTAAAACCAATTTTGGCAATTTTTAAAGTAGTATTTTAATTATTATAATTATTTTAATGCCAAAAATGTAATTTCACTTGATCAATCCATTTGAATGATCAAATTAACTCCAATTGACTTGAAATTTTTATGAGGAGCACCTCTGACATTAAATTACAGTGGATAATGATTTTTATGTCATTTACATTTATAATTACTCAAAATTAACTTTATTTCATTTTTTAGGGTTTGTAATAATTAAGATTATTTTTAATGAGTTAAGCCAAATTTATATTTTTCCTAGTGTCCTCTGACCATAGTGAACCTACCAAAATAAATTTTGTATTTTTATGATGAGTATTTTAATTTTTATAATTATTTTACCAAAACAGGGACCATGAACTTGAAAATTAGATATCTTTGGTTAGAGATGCCCCCTGACCTTGGAAAAATCAAGGGAGATGCCTAGCAGCATATACATCAAAAGCCTCATGGTCCCATGCCATGGCGAAATTTCTAGACAAATGAAAAATTCAAATAAGAAAAACACTATTTAATTAATTAAAATAATACATGCATAAAACAAAAATGAAACAATTTTCACATTGTTCTCA
Organism: Phalaenopsis aphrodite; assembly: GCA_003013225.1. Lineage (NCBI taxonomy): Eukaryota > Viridiplantae > Streptophyta > Magnoliopsida > Asparagales > Orchidaceae > Phalaenopsis > Phalaenopsis aphrodite. The sequence goes on from NEWO01000140.1 coordinate 778,527, forward strand.
TATGCTCACTGAGCAAGAGGGTTTGTGATTTTTCTACACAAAGATATGAATTTTATAAGATATAGTCATTTAAATAAATAAGAAAAATCATATTTTTCTACTTATCCAACTCATCCTCGTACGCGTCAAAAGATCACACGTCACCACAGGATTGGAAGCCGCCATCTGAATCAGCCCGCGCTTTATGAACCCTGCCCCCGTCCAACGCAATCCTGACATTTCATATGATACACGCTTGTTCCAACGGTGCACCGTCATCGACCCCCAACAGATCAAACCCGCAAGCCGTCCAACTTCTAGACCTAATATCTCGCTCAATAATCAATCAAATAAAATGTAGTTTGCTCATATAGTCTCTTCTAGACTAGGAGAACATATCCATACGGTTAATTAAGCCTTAAATCAATTCTTTGAGCATGGAGAATCAAATGAAGCTCAGTTTAGGGTTAGGTTTCACTACCTTTGCCCAAAAGGTGTAGCCTCGATTGGGTACTTCCAAAAGCTTACCTTGAGTCCAAAGAACTTCTAGATGAAGCCTCGAGCTGTGGTGAAATGCCTAAGTATGATTTTGACCAAGGCCAATTTAGGGGTTCAATCAAAGTCCACCCTAGGGTGGTCTGGTGATGGGGCTTTTGTGGGGAATCTGCCTCTCTCACTTAGGGGATGGTGTGGGTGCAATTAATTTGGATTTGGTGGAGTTTAGAGGGATGTCCTATTTCGGGCTTGATTTTGAACTCCAAAATTGAGCTCGGGTAGTGGGTTTGAGGGCTTGAGGATGGTTGGATTGAACTTAGTGGGTCTTGAAGAAGCTCTAGGATCAATTTGACAGAGTCTCTCCAAAGAATTTCAAGCTCTCTTTTCTTGGCAATGGAGGGTGGGTTTAAATAAAGGAGGAATGAGAGGCCATTAGGGGCAATTGGTGGGTGCCATAAGCTGCTTAGGTGGAGGGGAGGAATGGGAAACAATCCAATTGGAATGAGCCAACTTGGTTGGGTTCAATTTTGAGTTTTGGCCTAGGTGGAGCCTTTGGACATGGGTTTTCCAGCAGTCTAGGTGGCCGGTGGACCAGGGAGGGGTCACCATCCAACTCAAGGAGGTCAGGGCTTGGTTTTGGTGAAGTCAATTAGGGTTGGCCATGTGTAAAGGTGTTGAATTAAAATAGGATTGGGGAAGGGTCATTTTAGGTCAAATTGGGTCAAGTCATGGTTTGGGGTTTGGTTCAGTCACCAAGGATGGTTTGGATGCTGAGGGAAATCAGATGATTCAGCTTAATCTTCATGGTGATGTCTTTATCCAAGCGATTTGTCATAAGCATGAGGTTTGGGTGTTTCATAAAGTTGGTTAAAAAGGATCTTAAGGACATTTGAAATTGTCAAGGCTCTCATGGCTCACCTATGGCTTGGGAGTGGCTTCATGGCTTGCATGTCTTTTGCATGAAATGGGATTTTGGATTTATTTGGTATTTTTGGTGAAATTTGGGATGATGCTTGATTTGGAGTCATTTGATTATATATTTAGAGCTTAGGAAATGATTTTGATTAAAGAGATAATGAAGAGAAAAGAAGTTATCATGTGGGCCTTGGATTTGGGCTTTTGAAATTAGATGTGGTGGGCTTGGGATTTTAAAATTAGGGGTGAATTTGGGCTAAAATTTAGATCAATTGAATGTTGAATTTGATGTAGGAGTGTCTCATGAAGAGTTTGGAAGTGATTTCAAGTGATTTGAATTGAATTTAGTCATATGGTCAAAACTGAGGCTTTTTTATTTGGGTAAAATTGGGCTTGCAATTGGGTCAAATTGGGCTTGAATTTTGTTTAGATTGGGATTAGGGGTACTGAATTTCGGTTTGAAATTGAAATTGGGCAAGATTGAGGTCAATTGGGCTAAAGATTGAGAATGAATTGGGGGAAATTTGGGCCTTTAAGGGCAATTTGGGGCTTTTGGTCAAATTGGGTTAATGTGATGATTAAAAATTGAAATTGGGAATATTTGGGATGATTTTGAAATTTTTGGGAATTTTTGGGTCATGAGGGGCATTTTGGTAATTTTGGGGGTATTTTTGAGAATTTGGTGACTTTGGTCAATTTGGGTGGTGGAGAATGGTTTGAAATGACTTTTGGACAAATTTGGGTATTTTGGGTAATTTTGGGATTTTTTGGAAAAAATCAGAGTTGTAGTGGTATTTTGGTAATTTGGTGAATTTGGGCTTGAATGAGCAAGTAAGCCATGAAGTAATGCCAAACCAATAAGAGCCATGTGAGGACTCATTTTGGATACTCAATATGCTGGTTCTAACCCTCTTAGTCAAAGATTAGGGGTATAGGTTCATTCATATGAGCTTTTCAAAAGGAATCTGAGACCAAATTGAGGGGTCTTAGGGTTTGGGGTATGTAAGAAAGTTTAGTGTATGCAAGTCATATAAATCAAAACCAGACCACCCAGGGTTAGTCCTAAGGTCTGACCATCCTATGGGAGGCTCCACTTGAGTTCCCCCATACTGACCCCACCTACTAAGTGCTAGAGGTTATGACCAATATGTGGAACTTCAAGTTGATCAAAGAAGAATCTGGAATTTCTAATGGTGAGGGGTTCCTTCTAGTTCTCTAGGAATAGTCAACAGGAAAATCCTATGGCTAGACTCTAGGCTACTAAAGAAGACAAAGCTAGACCTCAACCAAAAATGAGGTCAACAGATAGATCCTCAATAGGTGTGCCGAGAAAGCACACAACACATATTAGCGTTAACCAACGAGATCAACAAAACCAACACAGATTTTCTAGGTCAACAGACCTAGAACAAAGAGTAGGTTTGAGTGAGAGTTATTTCTGTTGGGGAACTAGCAAGTGAATATCCAATCAGAAAGAGAACTCGGAACTCCCGCTGGGGATTTAGAAAGTGAATTTCAAATTATCAGGCTTCAAATATATTGGAGGATGAGAATTAGGTTTTAGGTATTGACCCCAAAATGGGAATTGAAATTCAGGTGTCAATCCCAGTGGGAGAATCAGATGCCTTACTCCATATAAGGTGGTCTTAAACCGATCTCCAAAGATGAGAATAAGATGCCTTACTCCATTTAAGGTGGTCTTAAACCTATCTCGAAGATATGGGTAGAGAATCATATGCCTTACTCCATTAAGGTAGTCTTAAACTGATCTCAAAGGGTGAGAATAGGATGCCTTACTCAATTTAAGGTGGTCTTAAAGCTATCTCAAAGATATGGGTAGAGAATCAGATGCCTGACTCCATTTAAGGTGGTCTTAAACCTATCTTGAGGATATGAGTAGAGAATCAGATGCCTTATTCAATTTAAGGTGGTCTTAAACCGATCGCAAAGGATGAGAATATGATGCCTCACTCCATTTAAGGTGGTCTTAAACCTTTCTCGAAGATATGGTTAAAGAATTAGATGCCTTGCTCTATTTATGGTGGTTATAAACCGATCTCAAAGGGATGAGAATAAAATGTCTTACTCTATTTAAGATGGTCTTAAATCTATCTCGAAGATATGTGTAGAGAATCAGATGTCTTACTCCATTTAAGGTGGTCTTAAGCTGATCTTAAAGGATGAAAATAGGATGACTTACTCTATTTAAGGTGGTCTTAAACCGATCACAAAGGAGTGAGAATAAGATGCCTTACTCCTTTTAAGGTGGTCTTAAACCTATCTCAAAGATATGGGTAGAGAATCAGATGCCTTACTCCATTTAAGGTAGTATTAAACCGATTTCAAAGGATGAGAATAGGACGACTTGCTCCATTTAAGGTGGTCTTTAACCTATCTTGAAGATATGGGTAGAGAATCATATGCATTAATTCAGTTAAGGTGGTCTTAAACTAAGCTCAAAGGATGAGAATATGATGTCTTACTTTATTTAAGGTGGTCTTAAACCTATCTAGAAGATATGGGTTACATTAGGAAGAAAAGCTTAAGGACTCACATCCAACCTATGAGGTAACGAGAAAAGAATTAGCATCTCGGTACTGTCCCCTAGAACAATATGAAAATAATGTAGAGAATTTGTGGTGTTGAACTCATAGATATGTGTCATGTGAAGATTGGTGTTGGTGAGGAAAAGCTGTGAAACTTTGTGAGATTTTGTGCAGAATGTGAAATTCTGCGGGGATGTGAAGAAAACTGGTGCCGACCAAGATAGTCGTGCCGCGCAAGCAAAGAGTAAGAAACCTCGAACTCGAGATAAAAAAAAAATCAAGAAATTTATCATTTTCTTTTCTTGTTGTCTTTATCATATTTAATTATCGTAATATATTTTCAAAATTTAATTTTCGTTGATTGATTTTCAAAAATATGTTTAGTTTTAATATCATGCTTTTGTTGTATCGTTCTTTGTTCATTATAATTTAGAACAAACGTATGGTTCCATGGCTCTTTTATCAATCACACGAAGAGGTCAATTTGACAAGCAAGTTGAAATTTGAAAGAAATTTCATTAATCTGCTTCAACTACGAGTTACAGATTGAGTACATGCTAAAGTATCAAAAGACAACATGTTGAATACATCTGAAACATCATATATTGAATACATATCACAAGCTGAACATATATGATACATGTCTTGTCATATCTGCTGCATTAAATAAAGTACAAAAATGTGTCCACTGACCGTCCATCCTCGGCTGGGTGAGCTCCTGATTAATCTGGCCTACTAAGCCTCGTTCTAAGACAAGAACTCTCTTTACGTGTACTTAGAGGTGCAACCTTCTCATAGCACATAAGGCTGTAGTTCTTCCAATTTTGGGTCCAAACAGAACCCCCTGTGGTATTTTGCTATCTTGCATTCTTCTGAATGTTACAAATACTCTGGGATATCGCACTCCCGGGATGCAGTGTTTGGCCAAGTCGACCCATTTTCCTTTTAAAACCACTATCGATCCCATTGACAGTGGAATCTCAACGGACCCTCTGAATTCTCCAGGGCCAATGATGTAGATTTCTCTTCCAAAGATTATGTTGCTTATGCTCATGAAAGACACAGTGCAAAAAGATCTGACGAAGTCATGGTGGTCAATATGGGGAGGAATCCAATCCCCCTTCTCGTAAATATTAATTATGCAGCTATACGGGATGCAGTCGAGTGGTAATATACTCCATTGAACCAGCCTCTTGAACATTCTTTTTATTTCATAAGGCATTGGATCCACCTCATTGTATCTTAAGATTCTAGGGGGGTTCCCTTGCCTATCTTCAATAAAATTGTAGCAACATCCACATTGAATGATTATTCTTCCTTTTTCGTACATCCATTTCTGCGGCTCTGAATAAGTTCTCGGCCTCAGCTTACTAGCTCGACCTCTATCTCTCAGGTCGAATACACAGTCCAAAATTCTTTTTTTGTTATTTTCTGAGAAGACCCTAGTGTACAACACCAAGTGATCCCGAAACTGCTTATATGCAAAATTATAACAATAATTCTGATTATATTTTTCACTTATATTTCCTTATTTCGCAACAAAACCAAAAACTTGATCTTGAAGAAAAATAAGAATTTAATTTTAATTTAGATATATTGGGATACTACGCAAGTATACGTATCATTATCAAGTAATATAGGACTTTTTGAATAAGACCTGAATATCGAACCCACAGGGAAAATATGCAATATACACTTTTTGGAAAACTTTCTTATTTTAGAAAGACAATTATTTAAACTAAATACATTTTCACAGTAAATAAAGTTTAAATATTTTTAGTAATTTTAATATTTTGACAAAAAAAGAATAAAGTTAAAAAGATAACTTGATTTTTTGTAGAAGAAAAGCAATAAATATGAAAATATTTTTCTCATTGTCATAAATCAGTAATAAGTATAGGAATCATGTTGTGGAAGTATGCATATTGTGTTGTGCCAAATAGAAGCAATAATATTCTTTACCCTTACTAGAGATGCTATAAAGAATATTGATTAATTTAAAGTTTGAATAGTCTGAAGACCGGCTAGGCAGAGAAGATACTAGCTCTCACTCTAGAGTTCCCTCGATTCCCTCCATCTGGGGGCTAACATCTCATATCAGAACCTAAAACAATAAACCAAGCTACGGGCTTCAACCTGTCACTTTAAAGTCCTCTAACTCTACACCCTTCAATGAATATTTCTCTATTTATTTGCACTCAATCATATGAACTACATTCTCATTCATACAACCTCATGTGATTCTTTCCAATTGTTGACTGAGACAATACCAACCCGGTTCTTACATGTTCTCGCAACAAATTTTAACATCTGGATTGAACAAATCAAGAAGTAAATGAAGTACATGGATTTAAATCATGACAACTTCTTTCAACATTAAAGATCAATACTTTCCACAACTTCCATCCAACACTTAATTACTTATCTTTTTAAGAAGAAAGATAAAGAAAACTACTCAGAATCCCCGGAGAAAACAAAATCACACTTTAGTTTAAAAGTAGAATTCATTATCAAACCAACAACAAATCTCAATTAAAACCAAAAGTAGTCTAAAATAAAAGATAAAAACTTATCTCAAGTCCTCCACCAAACTCTTGAAGTTCCTTTGAATCTCTTCTCTTATACAACACTCTCAATATAAAACTAAAAAAAAGGATAAATATGTGGTGCCTGAAAGTCTCTCCAACTATCTCTCTAATTTTAGAACTTTCAAAGCTTTCCCAGTACTTTCAGGACCCCTTTCAATGTGTCAATCTTTCTTCTTTTATAATTCTCCAAATGGTACCTTGGTATCTCTTCAAAATGTGTCTTGATTTGATGTATTTCCCCAAGAGGTGTATCTATTTGCAATAATTTTCTTCCATGGTGGTTGTAACCACCTATTAAGCCAATAGGTGCCTCAAAAACCTTTTCAAAATTTACAAAAACCAAATTTACTCATCCAATAACTGCCACTGTCGCTTAAGCGCGATGCCTCAGACGCTTAGGCTCGGCCTTCTCTGTTTAACCGACGCTTAAGTGTCGGATCTGACACTTAGGCGTCAAAACATTTTTGCACATTTTTCACTTATTTGTTCCAAATTTGATCCTTTTTTACTCCTTCAAGCATTTTTCATCGTTTTACCTGTACCCGAAATAAAAACATAAAAATATCTTCCATTAAAACACAATATCTCAAAAATAGGTATAAAAATGTGTCTGAAAATACTATATATTTTAGGCATATCAAAATCCACCAAACGTAAAATGTTATTTGTCCTCAAGTGACACTTCAATCTTTAAAAACTAAATATGTATGATATGTATATGAGTTTCTTTAGGAGTTACTAAAATTTAGATTTAGAAATATAGTATTCCAATTTAAAAAAAATATTCAGTAAATGAGACCAACTTAAAGTTTAGAAATTTTTAATGTTAAGAAAGATGAAAATATGAGTTCCTATCTAATTCAAAAATATTGTAAGTATTCCAAATTTAGAATTTAGTTCTTTTATTATATCTACTTTAAAATTTTTATTAAGAATAATTTTTCTTACTATGTTATATCTACAAGCTTAAGATTTTCTCAAGTTTTATACTTTAAAAAGATCAAATGTAGAACCAATTTTTGATTAGGCATTAATTCTCAAGCTTCTCCTCCCTCACTTTTTCTTCTTTTCATTTTTTTCTTTTTCTTTTTCTTTTCGTTTTCTTTTTCTTTTTCTTTTCTTTTTTAAGGCAAGGATTACTATATCTGGATAGACCTTTAATAATTTGGAATTCTACTTTTCCTTTCCTAAAGCAAAGTCTTGATACAAAACTTTTACTTATAAATATAATAATAGCTTTGAAAATTATTTTTAATAAAAGAAATTTAACTATTAAAAATAAAAGTCTAAATTTCTAAAATTTTCTAAAATACAATGTTTCATAGTAAATATAGTTACTTATATTAATCATTTTCTACACTAAAAACTTTTAACTTAAAGTTCTTCTTCATTATTCAAGATTTCAACTAAATTCTCTTACTCATTTCTAAAATTAAATTTTACTTCCCTAATATAACTTCATATACATGAACAATTTTTTTTTCAAATCAAATTCACTTGTAGTTCATTTGAGAATAAATAAAATAATTTTTTTTTAATATTTTTCATCCCCTCCAAACTTAAATTTTTAATAGATTAAACAGTTTAACATCAAATATAAGAAAACAGGAATGAAAATTAAAATAACTGCTAACATGAATTTTTATACCCTAATGATATAAGTATAAAACTTAAAAGAGGAGTAAAATTAATTTTGATCAAATTTTCTAATATTTTCATTTCAATTTAACATGTAGAGATTCAGTAGACTTCTAAGTAGTGGGTATAAACATAAAAACAAACTAACACACTAACTTTGACTTCACAGTCTCAACATAAAAACAAACACACTAACAAGATAAAAGAAAAATATAAGGTAGCAGTTTTCTAAGTTTCAAATTTAAGATTTAAGCTAGCAAGATTTTCAACTTTACAAAAGACATAGAATTAAGTTAAGTTCTAAACTAACTAAATCAAATAAAATCACAATAATTACTACCCTAGAATTTTAAAACAAACTACTAACTAACACAAACATGACAATAACAATAAAATACAAAAGTCCAAAACACAATACATATTACATATCATCACAAAGATGCAAATGTAGCAAGCCTAGGCCACATAGTTCATATCATATTACAATCATAAAAATAAGTCTCTCAGTTATACTCCTCAACCTCTAAATCACAGCTATCCCAAACTTTTGCAGGCGGATAATCAGGATATGGAGGAAATTGCACTCCTTAGTTACCCTTAACGAGGCTCTCCAAAAATGAGTGAAATTTCTCTTTATAATGACTTTTTCTCCTATTATACCTATTAGTATGATATGCAAAAAGCTCTAAATTTTGTACCCTATCAACGGTATAGTTGATATTATCCATCATCCTCTGCAATAATTGATCTTGGGTCTCAGTAGACTCACCTCTAGATGTAGAAGCACGTGAGGTATATTGTCTAGATGTAGAAGCAGCAGAAGTAGAAGCAATAGACGTCTCCATTCCATAACTCCTAAAAAATCCTCCTCTCCAGCCAAAAATTGAATGCTCAGAATAAGTCTTCACATTCACCTTAGTGATGGGCTTTAGAGGTGACATCATTTCCTCCCAGCTATCATATTTAACTCCAGTCTGATCACACAAAGAAAAGGTCAAGGAAGCAAATCCCAGACCTACGGTAGTAACTGCAGTGGCAGAACTGATGATAGTTTGATGAATTAAAGCTCCCATGTTGATGAGCTTTCCTTCCTAGATACAATAATTTAACGTCACTCTCTCTCTGATCACTTCACTGAGATGATTTGTTGGTAGCAGACGAGCATAAATAAAATAGTGCCAGGACTTTAAAGGTGCACATAACTTTGAAGTTGGGAAGTTGACTCTCCTCTCATTAGTAATCTTCCAAAATCCTCTTCCAACAGTCAAGTAAGAAATAATCTCATCTAACTCCACTTAAGTCGGACTATAATTTGCATATAAACATAACATATCAAGTGGCAAATGATAAAACAAGTGTATTACCTCCGGTGAAAAAAGTACCAACTTTCTTCGAACCATGACTCTATTGTCTTCAACCTCAGGGAGGTTTGCATAGAACTCACTAACAACATAAATAATAGCCACAATAGAGAAACAACAGAATTGTTCCCACTGTCGGCGAACGATCAAATCCTCTACGTCTCCACCTAGATTCCTAAAACACCGCTCCTGAATCAGTTTCCGTGATTGCAACGCATCACTGTGCCAATCCTGAGCCTTTGAACTAAAAAATTTACTCGAATCGAAAGGGCTCTTTCCTTTGCTCCTCTTCATTCTTGGTGTCATTCTACAAATTTTATAAATTCCAAAAATAACTTCAAAAATCAAGTCTAAATTACTAAACCATACTTCCAAAATATAAACTACACTTCCCTTGCAATTTTCATAAATATTTTTCTCATTTTTTATCATGAATAGTAAATTTTTGAATTTCTCCAAATGTGCTCAAAATACATAGTGAAAATCCAAAATTTTTGCATAGAAGTAAAGAACTTACCTCAAGGAAGTTGTATCTAGCAAATTTCACTTGATTCCACCTAGATATCTTCACTTTAAATGTGTCCTAGCCTTCCAAAATCACGATTTTGAGAGGTTTAAGGTGACAGGAGGCGTAAAAATGGTGATTTTCGGGTCAAAATTTCACTTTTAACGTTCGCAAACCGGTTTTCGTGAGCCGACGCTTAAGCGCGAGTAAATGGTGCTTAGGTGCCTGCCTCTTGGGTTGGCTCGCGTTTAAGCATGAGATATGGCACTTAGGCACCAGTGCACGATTTTTAAAATTTTCAAATTAAAGTAAAGTGCACTATTTGCCTAAGTAAACCACCCCTAAATGGTCTCATAGCGCTTAAATGACTATTTTCAACTTCTTTTGACTCACTAAAATTTCACTTTTAACCGTTCGCGAACCGGTTTTTGTGAACCGGCGCTTAAGCGCGGGTAAATGGTGCTTAGGCGCCTGCCTCTCGAGTTGGCTCGCGCTTAAGCGCGAGATATTGCGCTTAGGCACTAGTGCATTTTAAAAAATTTCAAATTAAAATAAAATGCACTATTGTCCTAAGTAAACCACTCCTAAATGGTCTCATAGCACTTAAATGACTATTTTCAACTTCCTATAACTCCTCTCTCTCTCAAAATTCTCCATAATAATAATTTCAATTCGAGGCTAAAAATAACACAAATTTTCACACAAACAAACTTATATTAATTCACAAACAAGTACAAATACGTTTAAACACTTAATTCTCACTTCAAATAGTCTTGGATGAGAAATTTTTTTTAAATACAAATGCACAACAATCATTTCATAATTAAACACATATAAGAAGTCATAAATACTAAAAACAAGACTTAAACACTAAACCACTTGAAAACAACAACTTATAACACACATTCTAACACTAAATTTCATTCTTCATTCAAAGGAACAATATCCTGTCTTTCATTAGTCTCTCCAGGAATATAGAGTTGATAAAACAGACGGTGGTGACGAGCTCTGATACTATCTTCTTCAATCCACTTCTATTTTATGAACATCACCTTATCTACTTCCTCTATATAACTTATATAGCTAAATTGCATCTTCAATTGCCATCCAATATGCTCTAGGTGTGCATGCAACTCAAGTACCTTGGTCTCCAATAAAGCCATAGTATTTTCAATTTTGTTGATCTTCTTTGATATCCCTTCAATACTAACTGCTAAGAAACCTTTATACATCTCTTGTGCACTTTGACTAATGAATCTCTTCCTCATGGTTTCTTCCTTCTTCTTCAAATCCATCTCCCATGAAGTCATTTTCTCTAAATCTCACTTTCTCTTATACTTTTAGGGCTAGAAATGATCTGAAGTGAAATTCCTTCACAAAACACTTATATTTATAGGCCTAAATCCTTCCAATAACTCCTAGACACGTTTAGAAACTGCCTTGGCATGTTTTTAAAAACTAATTGGGGGTTAAATCTTCTAGAATATTAATTTCGCACATGTGTTTAAACTGTCTCGCTTAAGCGTCAGATCTAATGCTTAAGCGCCAGTGCACATTTTTGCATTAGTCAACTTAACATCCAAATTCTCACTCTAACATGTCTTGGTCACTAAATAAAGTCTTAAAAGCTTTACTAAAACATAGTAGTTTCAAAAATACTACCTAAATTCTCTTAATCACACACAAAACAACAATCAAAATAAAAACACACTGATAACTGTGGGTTGCCTCCCACAAAATGCTTGGTTTTTACGTCGTCAGCCCAACATAACCAATGCTTATTCTGGTTGACCCAACATCATTCCATCATTAAGTTTATGCCGATTCATAATAAAATAAGGTTTCAGTCTATGTCCATTAACTTCAAATATTTTCTCAAACTTAGGATCTTTAATATTTATAGCTCCACAAGGATAAACTTTTATCACAACAAATGGGCTCATCCACCTGGACTTAAGTTTGTTTGGAAATAATCTTAACCTTGCATTATATAGCAAAACTTGTTGCCCTTGCTGAAAATTTTTAGTAATATTCCTTCGATCGAGCCACATCTTCATCTTTTCTATATAAATCTTGGCACTCACATAAGATTCATTCCTTATCTCTTCAAGCTCATTTAATTCCAATAATATTTTCTCATCAGCATCTTTCAATTTATAATTGAACTCTTTAATCACCCAATATGTTTTATGCTCAAGTTCAACTAGTAAGTGGCAAGCTTTCCCAAATATTAGCCTATATGGGGACATTCCTATAGGAGTTTTGTATGCAATCTTATAAGCCCACATAACATATTCAAGTTTGACTGACTAATCCTTTTTTGTTGGATTCACAGATTTTTACATAATTCTTTTAATTTTCCGATTGGATAATTCAGCCAAACCACTTGTCTGAGGATAATAAGCAGTAGCAATCCTATGATTTATACGATATTTCTTTAATAAATTCTTCATTATAAAATTTCTGAAATGACTTCCCCCATCAGTACTGATAACTCTTGGTATCCCAAATATACAAAATATGTTTGTTTTTACAAATTTTGCAACACTTTGAGCATCACAATGAGTAAAGCAACAGCTTCTATCTATTTGGATACATAGTCCACTGCTAACAAAATATATAAATTTTTGAAAGATGATATGTAATGTCTCATGAAATCTAATCCCCAAAAATCAAATATTTCAATTTTTAGCATATAATTGAGGGGCATCTCATTTCTTATAGAAATATTGCCTACTCGTTGACATCTATTAGAAGTTTTGATATAAGCATTAACATCTCTAAAAATTGTAGACCAATAGAATCCAGATTGTAAAATTTTGTATGCTGTTTTTTCAACACCAAAATGTCCCCTAAAATCAGAATCATGACATTTTTGGATAATTTCATAAGTTTTTTCTAATGGTACACATCTTCAAATAATTAGATCCTTTTTTTGTTTATATAAAAATGGGTCATCCCTAAAATAAGTCTTAGCTTCAAAAATAAATTTCCTCTTTTGTTGGTATGCCATTCCATAGGGTATAATATCACTAGCAATAAAGTTCATAATGCCGGCATACCACAGAACACGCCATTCATTAATAGTGAACAATTTTTCATTTGGAAAATGTTCATTAATTTATTTTTCAAAACAAAGTGGTTTTTCTAACTCAAGTCTGGACAAATGATCAATAATTTTATTTTCAGTCCCCTTTCGATCTACTATTTTAAAATCAAATTCTTGCAAAAGAAGAATCCATCTTATAAGTCTAGGTTTAACATCCTTCTTTTTCAATAAGTACTTAATAGCAGAATGATCTGTATGCACTACACAATGAGTTCCAATTAAATATGATCTAAATTTATCAAAAGCATATACTATTGCTAATAACTCTTTTTCAATTGTTGTATAATTGATTTGAGTTTCATTAAAAGTTTTACTAACATAGTAAATTACTTTGATAATTTTCTCATATCTTTGTCCCAAAACAACTCCTATAGCATAATCAATAGCATTACACATCAATTCAAAAGGTTTTCCCTAGTTTGGTGAAACTATAATTAGTGCAGTGATTAATTTTTCTTTTAATAAGTTAAAAGCTTTCAGGCATTCTTCATCAAAATTGAAAATTGCATCTTTCTCCAGTAAATGACATTTTTTTAAGGCTTAACAAACTTTGAAAAATCTTCAATATATCGCCTGTAGAATCCAACATGTCGTAAAAAACTCCTAATTTTCCTTACATTTGTTGGATAAGGTAAATTAGCTATCACTTGAATTTTAGCAGGATCCACTTTCATACCATTTTTTGATATTTGATGACCTAATACAATTTCTTCTACTATCATAAATTGGTATTTTTCCCAATTAAAGAATAAATTTATTTCTTCACAATGCTTAAGAACTTTAGATAAAAGTTTTAAACATGAGTCAAATGAAGTTCCAATCACTAAAAAATCATCCATGAATACTTCAATCCCTTTTTCAATTAAATCACAAAAAATTGTCATCATACATCTTTAAAATGTAGCAGGGGCATTACATAAACTAAAGGGCATCCTTCTAAAAGAAGAAGTACCATAAGGACTGTTAAAAATTGTTTTCTCTTTACCCTCAGGAGATATTTGTATTTGATGATAACCAATATATCCATCTAGAAAACAAAAGTATTTATCCCCAGCTAGTCTATCCAACATTTGATCTAGAAAGGGTAATGGAAAATGATCTTTCCCAGTGGCAAGACCAAATTTTCTATAATCAATGTATATTTTCCACCCTGTAACTTGTCTAATAGATATTAATTATTATGTTTATTCACACTTACAGTTACTCCTCCTTTCTTAGGAACGTAGTGAATTGGACAAACCCATGTACTATCTGAAATAGGGTAGATAATTCCAGCTTTTAACCACTTTAGAATTACTTTCTTAATAACTTCTTTTATAACAGGATTCAGTCTCCTTTGAGGATCAACCCTGAATTTGCAGTTCTCTTCCATATGAATTCTATGCATACAAATTGAAGGACTAATTCCTTTAATATCAGCAATTGTCCATCCAAAGAATTTTTTAAAATATTTCAAAGTTTTCATCAACCTTTCTTCTTCTTCCATCGTTAGTTTTGAGGAAATTATAACTGGTAAAGTAAAGGAATCTCCTAAATAAACATATTTTAAATGTTCAGGAAGTAACTTCAACTCAAGTTCTGGAGGTTTTTCAATTGATGGACTGAATAATTTATCTGTCTGCCGTGTCCAAAATTTCAAAACTTTCTCGAACATAATTTGAATCTTCCTTAAAAAGTTCTTCACATCAATATAATTCCTCTTCTTGCTCATGTTCTAAATCTTTTTCTTCAGATTTTTTTTCATAAGTTGTTTTAAAATGATATTCACTTAGATATCTTATAACATCCATCCTATAACATTCATCATCTTTACATTTTGCAGGATATTTCATTGATCTTAAAATATTGAAAGTGATAGTTTGATCATTGACGCACATTATTAATTCCCCTTTCTACACATCTATCATTGCTCTTCCTATAGCTAGGAAAGGTCTCCCCAAAATGATAGGCATCTCTTTGTTTTCCTGCATATCCATCACAATGAAATCAACATGAAAGATAAATTGATCCACTTTCACTAGGACATCTTCTATAATTCCTTTAGGGTATGTTATCAAATGATCTACTAACTGCAGAGTTATAATAGTGGGGGTTATTTCTCCTAATCCCAATCTTTTGAATATTGATAATGGCATAAGGTTAATGCTTGCACCTAAATCACATAAAGCTTTCCCATAAAATCTGTCTCCTATTGCACATGGAATTGTAAAGCTACCAAGATCTTTAAGCTTTTCGGGAAGCTTTTTCTGAATTATAGCACTCCTCACTAAGTGCAACAGTCTCTTTATCTTCAAACTTCCTTCTCCTGTTAAGAATATCCTTCATAAACTTTACATAGCTTGACATTTGTTCTAAGGTTTCAGCAAATGAAATATTAATTGTAAGTTTCTTAAATATTTCTAGAAATTTTGAAAATTGTTTATCCAACTTCTGCTGACGAAGTCTTTGAGGAAATGAAGGTGGTGGTTTTTCCAAATCAATTTTTAGCAGAGAAATAGGTCTCTCAGTATCTTTTGGAGCGTCCTATTTTGATTCTTCTATTTCTTCTCCCTACTTCAATTTCTTTTTAACCCCTACCTTTCAACTTTTTTCTGCTTCTAAGTTGAACAACTTTTACTTGCTCATTATTCTAGTCTTTTGGATTTGATTCAATATTACTAGGAAGTGTTCCTTGGGATCTAATACTTAATGAATTTGTTATTTTCTCAAGTTGATTCTCAATGTTTCTAATTGTAGCTCCTTGACTTTGTAATTGATTTATCATTTGAAACACCACTTCTTCTATATACAACTTCTTCTCCATAAATTGTGTATTATTGTTCAAACTTGGAGGATAAGTAGATCTATAATTATTATTCCCTTGATTTTTCTAGTTTCCCAATGGGTTTACTTGGTTGTTCCCCCATTGTTGATTATTACCACCCGAATTGTTATTCCAGTTAAAGTTGGGATGGTTCTTCCAACCTGGGTTATAATAATTGGAATATCGGTTATTTTCCTTATTATTTATGGCATTCAAAGTTTCTAATGATGCTTGAGAATCTACCATTTGGCTTAATGAATTCTCTTCAATCATGGAAATTGGTTGTGAAAAATTCATTCCAAATTGGTCTAACTTCCTTGAAATTGCAGCAACTTGATTTGCTAACATATTAAATGCATTAGTTTCATGAATGTTGGCTACTTTCTTTAGATTTACCCTCTCAGAAGGCCATTGAAAATTATTGGTAGTCATCTCTTCAATTAAAGCATAAGCGTCATGAAATAGTTTTGATATCAATGAACCACCGGCAGTGGCATCGATAATTGATCTAAGAGACCCAACTAATCCATTTTAAAAATTTTGAATTTTTAACCAAACTGGTATAACATGGTGTGGACATTTTCTTAAGAGTTCTTTAAATCTTTCCCATGCTTCATAAATATATTCCCCTTCAAACTGATTAAAAGATGTAATATCATTTCTAAGCTTCATAATTTTTTATGGTGAAAAATATTTAGCAAGGAATTTTTGTGTTAAATCACCCCAAGTTCTGATAGATTCAGGTGCTAACGAATTCAACCACATCTTAGCTTTATCCCTCAGTGAGAAAGGAAATAACCAAAGTCTTAGGCATCATCTGAAACACCATTGTATTTAAATGTAGCACACAATTCTAAAAAATTGGTAAGATGCAAATTTGGATCTTCAGTTGGTGATCCCCCAAACTGATTATTTGATACCATTTGGATAATATCAGGTTTAAGCTCAAATGAATTAGTCATTATAGTAGGTTTTTGAATACTACAATGAAGTTAATCTACAGTAGGGTTGACATAAATCTCTTAAAGGTCTAAAATCTTGATGAATTGTAGCATTTTGATTATTTTAGTTTGTCATTTCTATAATTATTTTGGATTTTTCAAAATTTTTAATTTTTTTTATTTTTTGTAATTTTTCTAATAGTTCTTTCTAATTCAGAATCGTAGGGCACTAGTCCTTCAGAACCTGAACTACACATACACTAACATAAAACATACAAAATAAGATTCAATATTTAAAGTTTAAATAAGACTTTCTAAAATTAGAAATTACTTAGTTTTCTTCCCTGACAACGATGCCAAAAACATGATCCTTGGATACTTAATGCTTATGCACAGTATAACAATAATTCTAATGGTATTTTTCACTTATATTTCTTTATTTTGCAACAAAACCAAAAACTTGATCCTGAAGAAAAATAAGAATTTAATTTTTTAATTTATATATATTTATATTGGGATACTACGCATGTATACGTATCGTTATCAAGTAATATATGACTTTTTGATTAAGAGCTATATATCGAACCCACAGGGAAGATTATGCAATATGCACTTTTTAGAAAGTTTTTCTATTTTAAAAAAGATAATTACTTAAACTGAAAATGATTTTTGCAGGAATTTAAAATTTAAATATTTTTGGTATTTTTGATATTTTAACGAAACAGTAACAACTTAAAAAGATAACTAAAGTTTTTATAGAAAAAAAGTATTTAATATGAAAGTATCTTTCTTCTTATCATGAATCAGTAATAAGCATTGAAATTATGTTGTGGAAGTATGCAAATTGTGTTGTGTCAAATAAGAGCAATAATATTTTTTTACCTTTACTAGAGATGCTATAAAGAACGTTGGCTAATTTAAAGTTTGAATAGTTCTGAAGACCGGTTAGGCAGGGAAGATACTAGCTCTCACTCTAGAGTTTCCCCGGTTTCCTCCACTTGGGGGCTAACATTCTCGTATCAGAACCTAAAATAATAAACCAAGTTAGGGGTTTTAACCTATCACTTTAAAGTCATCTAACTCTACACCCATCAATGAATATTTCCTTATTTATTTGCACTCAATCATATGAACTACATTCTCATTTATACAATCTCAAGTGATTCTTTTCCATTGTTAACTGAGACAATACCAGCCCGGTTCTTACATGTTCTCACAACAAATATTAACATATGGATTGACCAAATCAAGAAGTAAATGAAGTACATGGATTTTAATCATCACAACTTCTTCCGACATTAAAGATCAATACTCTCCACAAATTCCATCCAAAACTTAATTACTTATCATTTTAAGAAGAAAGATAAAGAAAACTACTTAGAATCCATGGAGAAAACAAAACCACACTTTAGTTTAAAAGAAGAAATCATTATCAAACCAATAATAAGTCTGGATTAAAACCAAAAGTAGTCTAAAACAAAAAGATAAAAACTTATCTCAAGTCTTCCACCAAACTTTTAAAGTTCCTTTGAATCTCTTCTCTTTTACAATCACTCAAACCAAAATAACAAAAAGGATAAAGTAAATAAAAAGTGGTTCCTGAAAATCTCTCCGAACTAACTCCCCAAAGAAGAACTTTCAAAACTTGCCAATATTTTCAGGACTCTTTTCTAAGTCCTCTCTCCTTTCTTTTATAGTTTTTCAAGAGATGTCTTGGGATCTCTTTAAAATGTGTCTTGATTCGATGTATTTGCCCAAAAGACGCAATCCTTTCATGATAATTTTCGTCCATGGTGGTTACAACCACCTATTAAGCCAATGAGTGCCTCAAAAACCTCTTCGAAATTCTTGAAAACTGATTTTACTTGTCTAGTAACTGTCACTGGCGCTTAAGCGTAGGGTCTCGGCACTTAGGCGCGGCCTTCTCTGTTTAACCGGCGCGTTAGCGACAGATCTGACACTTAGGCACCAAAACTCTTTTGCATAATTTTTCACCTTTTAGTTCCAAATTTGATTCTTTTTCACTCCTTTAATTATTTTTTTTTCCATTTTTACTTGTATCTGCAAGAAAAATACAAAAATGTCTTTCATTGAAGCGCAATATCTCAAAAACAGGTATAAAAATGTATCTAAAAATATTATATATTTTAGGCGTATCAGTTACCACAGGGTATGAAATTCTTAAATCAACAACACAAAGTGTACATCCAACGAAAAGATGGAGTGGCTATCTTTCACCATTGCAAAATTTACAATGTTACATCAATCCCAATAAAATTACACCCATCAAGTGTTTGAGGCCATCAATATATGCCATACAACAAAATAATGAATTATTCGACAAGTTTTTGGCAACTTTTAAAAAAAAAATCATATTAGCTATATAGTTACAAAACTTATCATTATTTTCCCACTAAATTATCACAAAATAATGAATTCATTTTTTTTATTGGGCCATTTACATACACACCACACTGAACTTGCTACTTTCAAATCAATGACCCTCCTTCATTCATTTTTCTCATTCTCACTCAAATATCAAAATTCATTGTAAAACCCCCTACCATATTTTTCATTTTTAGGTTTTAAACTTTGGTATTCTGGTAGGAGTCGCACTAGAAATGGTGTATGTGTAATTATTGATAGGAATTTGAAAGATAATGTTGTAAAAATTAATAGAGTTGTTGATAGAATTATAGCCCTTAAGATTATCATTAATACTAAGATTTTAAATATTATAAGTGTTTAAGCTCCTCAAGTAGGTTTAGATACAAGGTATAAAGATACATTTTGGAATGACTTAGAAGACTTAATACAAATGATACCTCTTGAAGAAATAATTTTTATTGGAGAAGACTTAAATATACATGTCAGTAGAGTGTAAAAGACTTCAGATATACTTATGGTGGTTACGGTTTTGGAGTAATTAATGAAGAAGTTAGAGCTATTTTAGATTTTGCTTTAGTGTATGCTTTTGTTATTATTAACACTTTATTCAAGAAAAGATATGAGCATCTTATTACTTATAAGAGTGGATCTAATATAACACAAATTGATTATTTTCTTATGAGAAGAAGAGATCGTCGAGATTGTAAAGATTGTAAGGTCATTCCAAGTGAGAATTTAAGTACTCAACATCATTTATTATTTCTAGATTTTAAGATGAAGAGTTGTAAAATAAAGAATACTAGGACTCATCGTCGTAGAATTAAATGAAGAAACTTAAAAGACACAAATAAAAATATTTTTATGAGTAAAATTCAAAATTTCAAAATTTGAGATATTCATGAAGAAGCAAATGTTATGTGGGATAAAGTAACAAACGCAATCGAACAAGTAGCAAAAGATTTGCTTGGAGAATCAAAAGAAAAACTTTTTATAAATAAAAATAGTTGGTGGTGGAATAATAATGTGCAAGAAAAGATAAAATATAAGAAGTTATGTTATAAAAATTAGTTTAAATATAAAAGCTTAGAGAACTAGAAAAAATATCAAACGACCTGTAGAGAGTCTACAAGAACAATCTGTGATGCTAAAAAATTTGCTTTTAATGATCTTTATAATAGATTAGATACTAAGAAGAGTGAAAAATATATGTATAAACTAATCAAACAAAGAGAGGAGAAAAGTTAAGATTTAACTCAAGTAAAGTGTATTAAAGATGAGATCAAAAAGTACTTTTCTTAGAAAAAGATATTCAACATAGGTGGGTGAGTTATTTTGATAAACTTTTTAATGAAGTTTCTGAAAATACGATCGACCTTAGTGATCTTAGTATTGTGAATAATAATAAAACGTTTCATTTTTACCATCGCATTAGTAAAAAAGAAGTTGAGGAGGCTTTAAAGAAAACCAAGGGTGGAAAGTCTATAGGACTTGATGATATCCCAATTGAAGTGTATAAATATTTAGGAGATTTGGGAGTTTCTTGGCTCACTAAACTCTTTAATATTATTTTAAAAACTAAAAAGATGTCTGATGAGTGGAGGAAGAGTATTTTGGTCCCCATTTCTAAGAATAAAGGGGATGCACAAGAGTGTGCAAACTATAGAGGAATTAAGTTATATAATTTAAAATTATGGGAGAGGGTAATTGAACATATGTTAAGACACATTACAAAGATTTCTCATAATCAATTTGGATTTATACCGGGCAGGTCTACTATGGAAGCTATATATTTATTGAGAGGTTTGATAGAGAAGTTCAAAGATAATAAGGAGAATCTACATTTGATTATTTAATTTATTTAGAAAAAGCATACGATAAGGTTCCAAGTGATATCCTTTGGAGAGTTCTTGAGAAGAAAGATGTTGATATGACTTATATTCAAGTCATTAAAGATATGTATTCTAGAGTTATTACTTGTGTTCAAACTGAAGGAGGATTGACCAAATATTTTCCTATTTCTGTTGGATTACATCAGGGATCGACTTTAAGCCCATATCTTTTTGCTTTAGTTATTGATGGTCTTACTGGACATCTACAGAAGGATGTACCTTAGTGTATGCTTTTTGCTGATGATTTCCATCTCGTTGATAAAACGAGAGAAAAAGCCCAGGAAAAACTTGAATTATGGAGGTCTACATTGGAGTCTAAAGGCCTTCATTTAAGTAGAACCAAAACTAAATACATGGAATTTAATTTTTGTAATAATGGCTCTAGTGACAAAAGTGTGACTTTGGGTGATCAAATTATTAAAAGGTGTGAACGATTTAGATATCTTGGGTATGTTGTTCAAAGCGATCGTGACATAGACAGGGATATTAATAGTAAAATTCAAGTTGGTTGGTTAAAGTGGAGGAATGCTTTGGGCCTTTTGTGTGATAGAAAAGACCGCTTAGACTGAAAGGAAAATTTTATAAGACGGTGGTGAGACCTGCAATGCTTTATGACGCTAAATGATGGCCTTTAAAAGAGAAGCATAATAATAAGTTAAGTATTGCCGAGATGAGAATGATTAGGTGGATGAGTGGCTTTACACTTAAGAGACAAAATGCGAAATGAATATATCCATGATGGGGTTGGTGTAGCTCCTGTGACGGACAAAATTAGATAAAATCATCTTAAATGGTTTGGTCATATTAAACGTCGATCATCTGATGATCCGATTAAGAGAGTAGATATTTTAAATTTGACTTGTGTTAAGAAAGGCATAAGTAGACCTAAGAATACTTGGGTTTATTGTATAAAAAATGATCTTAATTTACTAGAACTAAATGAAAATATGACACTAAATAGGACATAGTGGAGAAAAAGGATTCATGTAGCCTACCCCACATAGTGGGATTAAAACTTTGTTGTTGTTGTATTGGCACACATAAATACATCAGTTCAGTAGTTTAAAATAAAAAATCACTTGAATTGTTAATTTGTAAGTATCAATGTTTCAAATGATCTATATACAATTATCCCTTTCATTTCATGCTCTGGCATTGACTATATCAATTCTCTCTTTTATTTAAAAGGTTTTGGATAATTTATTTTGTTGTTTCTGGTGATCTGTAACAACCGAAGGCAAACATTTCAAAATAAATTTTTAGTGTTTTGAATATTTTTTAAAAAAAGTAAATTTATTTTTTTAAATTAAAAAAAAAACAAAAAAAAGAAAAAAAATATATACTAAGTAAATATATTTTTAAAATAAAAGTAAGAGGCTTTCACATAAAAAGAAACATTCACAAACTAATCTACCAATGTTATAAAAAACTGAACCTTACAACTCAGTGGTTATTACAAATTGGCTTTTCATTTCCAGAACCTATTTCACATAAATATATTCAGACTTCTCCACCAAATTTGAGACTTCAAACCCACTTCCCAAAATAAATTAAAAAAAAAAGTACACTGGTGGTGGAATGTAACAAAGAATTATGGTGTAAAATCAATGATTCTTTCATACAGTTTCTCTGCAAATTTTCAACCCTAAATATGTATCCAAAAACTAATATAAAGAATAAAATAAGGACATGGGGCCTACCGTTTATTTCTCCACCTATTGTTCTCCCAGGTATGCTTTCACGCAAGAACCACCACAAATTTCATTACTCTGCTCTATAAAAATGACAAATATACGCTGGTGGAGATCTTAATCCAGCCACCATTTCTGCATAAACATCACTGTTAGGGATCAACTGGTCTTCCTGAGGCTGCAGGTTTTATTTTTTCTAATCACAGAAGCTTGCTGGTGCGACGTTTGGAAGAACCACCTGGGAAGAACTTCATTATCCAGCCCAACACCCTCTCAACCACCTGCATGACAGGAAGTGAAATTTTATGCGTGGCAGAATTATAAACAGCAAATACTATGATTCTGGACGAAGAGAAAAAATGAGAAATATTTACATACATACCACTTTATTCCTATGTATTTACATATCTAACACCAAAACATCAATTTTTTACTTGTATGCTACCTTGCCTATGCGTGAAAAGGTGTGTTTTCCTTTTTTTTTTTTTTAATTAAAATAGTGGTATTTTGATGTGATGTGATAGATTGATGGTATAAATGAAAATGTAAAAGTTTAGAGGTTAGATATGTAAATACATAAGAGTTGAGTTGTATGCATGTAAATGACCCCAAAAACAAAAAGAGAAAGCCAACTGACGCTCTCAAGTCTCTTGATAAGTTTGACTGAACTAAAGGCTAATTTTATCGATACATCATGCAGTTTTTCATGTTTTGCACGATCCTAGTATGAATGAATAAATAATAAAGTGATTGAAATATATTCAGAAAAGGCAATACTAGTTCCTTGTTAACAAAAAATGACCAGAAATATCAATATACCTCATCTCCCTCATCGGCATAATCCATTGTATCTGGAATGTTGTGGGTATTTATAGACTTTGTTAAGATATTCTCATTTGCCATCCTCTGGGCAGTCAGGAGTTCTAATCTTTGGGTCTGTGCCTCCAGCTTTCGAGATAACTCTTTGTTCAAATCCTGCAAGCAAAAGAATACCACAAAATTCAAGTACCCATGAATTCAGGCAGTTTTCTTTTTTCTTTTTTTTTAAGAAAGTAGTGTTTCGGAGTTGTTAGCTGCAGCTGATAATTGAATCCTGTAATATAGGAAGCATGACACGGAAAAAGGATAAGAGAAAGGAAGTTCCATAATCCTCATATTTCAATTGCTTCCAAAAATATCTAAGCCGATAGTATTTATCACATCTTTGGCTCCATTGTTGACTTCCTTGGGGTCAAATGGTGATCAGCAGTTTAAAATTTGTTAACAGCAGGAAAGAAAGCCAGATATTACATCCAATCCCAAGAGGAAAAGATGCTGCTAACAATATAAAAAGAAATTTGTTCCATTCATTTGAGAAATCAAAGAATCAACAAATAAAGAGGTCATTAGCAGAATATTTGGTGAAAACGAAAATGCAGATGAGACTCAGATGTAGTAAGGCCGGCAGCTTAATTACCATACAGTAAAAACTAATTAATATAATGAGAGTTTTCTTCAATCAATATTGAATACAAATATTACATATCAGAAATTGCATATTTTGAGAATGAACATATGCGCAATTACGACTTCTTGAGATGCTCTAGAAATTTAATATCAAAGAAAAGATTTAAAATCTAATCAATATTATAGTTTTCCCCGCTCCAGAATGATCAAATCATAAAATATTCGAAGGGATAAAGAAGAGGGCAAAAAATGCTAACAATAAAAGATGTAACCGTTGTTGGATTCATGACTGATCAAGCTTAAAACTCGTCTAATAAATTAAAAATATTTTTACTCATCCTCCTTTTAGTATAAGTACCCCATATGATTAGTATGTGTAATATTCTGATACGCCCCAAACCAAAGTTAGCAACCAAACCACAATGAAATGGCAAGAGATAGATGGAAAAACTCAAACGAGGGCTGCTCTCAACACAAACAAATGCAAATAAGAAAGATACAACGATGATCTACTTTTCGAGAGGTAGATTAGCTCTCCCAAAACCCTAAAAGTTGCTAGGAACACCTCCAAAAGAAGAAAACACAGCAGCCAACAAAATAACGCATAAAGAACAGGGAAATAATGTTGGACTATAGGACTTTGAACAGGGAGACGGTGTGCACAACAGCTCGTCCAGTAACTCATCAATCACAGGAATAGGAAACTTGCCCAACGTCATTTCCCTATTTAAAGTTCGACAGTCCACACAAAATCTCTAACTACAATCTTTTTTCTTCATCAACAGAACGAGACTGAAAAAAGAGCTCACACCAGGCCTAATAATCCTAGCTTCGAGCATCTCTCGGATCAACTTCTCTATCTCATACTTTTAAAACTGGGGGTACCTATAAGGTTTGATATTGATGGGAAAAATCACTTCCTTCAATGTAATGGCATGCTCGTGCTCCCTCAGAGCAGGTAACCCGTTTGGTTGTTGGAAGACATCTGCAAACTGTTGTAGGAGCTGTTGAACCCTTTCCAAAAACTCTGTCAACTCTTACCTTAAATCTCTTCAATGCTCTGCAAATCCACTAAGTAGCCCAGTCCCTCTCCCCGAATCGACTTGACTGTGATTTTGAGCAACACCATGATTTTGCATAAATTAGCATCTCCTCTCAACACCAAACTTCCAATCCACTTTCATCTTCCCCAATGTTCATAGCCACTTCATTCCCAAAATCACATATGTGCTGCCCAATTCTATAGAAAGAAAGTTTTCCACCACCTGTAGGTCATGTAGTGTCAGAACCAACCCCTTGCAAATTCCTCAGCTTTTCTCCTTTCATATCCCCATCATAACGCCAAAGCTCCTTGCAGTCACCAGTTCCAACTCTAGCTTCTCCATGACCTGATTTGAGATGAAGGGTCTGTTTGGGGCAGCTGTAGCTTATTGAATAATCTGCTAATAAGATCATTAATAATCCGCTGATAGGCTAAGAGCGGTGACTATTACAAATTTTTATTTTTGTGGAAAAACAAAACCGTAGCCAGAAAGCTGTCACCGCACTTAGATAGGCGTAGTGTAAAAATGTTGTTTTCAGCGTTTTGAAAACGCATAAGTTGTCAAGACGCAATTTGCTCAAACAGACCGGGTATTTTTTTCAAAACGCACCGCACCAAAAAAGCTGCCCCAAACGGGCCCGAAGTTATGTGTGACCCTACTATCTACCAACATGACAATTGGTTGTTTCCCAATTCACCCTCTCGCCTTTATGATGTAATTTGGGGTAGATCTCACAACCGAATTGAGGGACACACCAGCAACATCCAAATGCAGATGCTTCCCCTCCACTGCATTCTCTTCTGATTCCTCATTCTCTGTATCCTCCTCCTGAACTAAGAGAATCTGAAGAGAGCACTCCTGGCAACAGTGTCCTAAGGCGTATTTCTCGTCACAACGATAATTTGTTCTTTTATACTGCACTTTTGCATTTGTGAGGCGCTTGAAAGTACCCCCAGGATAGGATCCTGCGCTCTTCTCCTTCGACGTCTCCTTCTGAAATGACACCATCTGGGTCCGAGTTGTCGTGGGTGTTAAGGAGCTCTTGTAGAAGCCTTTGGTGTTGCCGCTTTTATTGATCTTCTTAACATGTTTCTTATCCCCCATCATTTGGGCAAGCTCCATCATTTACCTCAATCCTCGCGATCTCAAGGGGCGAATAGCTGCTCGTATGTCAGGCTTTAGGCCCTTCAAGGAGTTCCCTTCCAATCCTGCTGCAGAAATCCCCATCAACCTACCAGACAAGAGCTCGAATTTCTGCCAATATTTTATAACTATCGCATTTTAAATTAGAGCATAGAATTGCTCGTGTAGGTCTCCTCGAATAGCTTGGAAACGTTCCAACAAGCAATCCTTAAATTTCTTCAATGAGTGCATTAGATATCTTGCCTCCATCCACTGAAAACACACTAAAGGCTTTCCCTCCAAGCATAATCTCGTTGCCACGAGCTTTTCTTCCTCCATCAACTCAATGATTGCAAAGTATCGTTCCACTCAATACACCCACCCATGTGCATCCTCCTCTTCTAAGATTGACATTTTCATATTTCTGTCCCTTGCATCTCCACCCCAACCTCATCTTCCTCTGGTATTTCCCCCATGTATCAAGGGTGAAACTCCCTTTTTCGTTCATAGGCATACCCCACTCCCAATTCCCTCCTTCCATCGTGCTCTTACAGGCCCATTACACCATCCCTCCTTCAATTTTCGACCCATCCGCCTCAATCAAAAGTTTCCACTCCCCATCCTCTCGGAACCCTAGGAGGACGCTATTATAGGTAGATGATGTCTTCTTCATTGTCTTCTTGCTCGATCTTCTTCCTTTTTGACCTGAGCAAGGATTCTCTAATCACCCCTTGGTTAGGGTTTGCAACCGGAGTGGTCGGCATGACCTTGGATTGCATCTCCACGAGCAATTTCATCATTTCCCACATTTCTCCTATGATATCGAATCCATCCTACATTCGACTTTCAATGAAAGAAAACCTACCCTCCATGGTGGCGAACCTTTCTTTTTTCCCGATCTGATTTGCCCTACCTCTTCTTCTAGCACATCCACTTTTTTTGCTGCCATCCCATCAAGATCTAGGCTATGATACCAATTTAATATGCCCCGAACAAAAATCAGCAAAAAAACCACAATGAAATGCAAAGAGATGGATGGAAAAACTTAAACAAGGGCTGCTCTTAACACAAACAAATACAAATAAGTAAGATAAAATGGTGGTCTATTTTTCAAGAAGAAGATTGGCTCTCCCACAACCCTAGACATCGCTAGGAACACCACCAAAATAAGAAAACACATCAGCCAACAAAATAACGCATAAAGAAAACAAACCATATATTTCTCCTCTTAAAAAATCCTCCCACAACCATTGAAAACTCATCTTTTTCACTTTTCCTCCAAATCTATTTTAATTTCTCCTCGGGTGTATAATTAAGCCTCTCGTGGACCTCATCCTCTCCTTGCCTTCTTCAGCGGCAAAGTGCGGCCCCGCCTCTTCATTCGAACACGATCGGCACGCCTGTTGGTTTGGCGGGCCGGTGGGATGGCCTTCGACTGGTCCCTCCTGGACCGGTCCTGTTACAGGCATAACATATACATACATAATATATACCCACAAAAACAAACGCACAGTTGTTTACATGTAGGAGTGCGTTTGTGCTGACTATTTCTGTGGAGTCGGGTGAATCTTCCAATATATATATGATATGCTAGAAAATACAAACAATGGGGAGATGGGTAGAAAGATTGGTCTGAAGAAATTTTGCATCCTTGATCAAATTTTCCAATCTACAAGTTCGAACAAAATCAGCCCTGGGCATGCCTAGATTGAAAAATAATTTATAAACATAAAAAAAAAACATATATACATAAATTGAAGGCTTGGTTTCAAAGAATGATAAGGTTGACCCCCCAATGATTTGAAGGTCAGGTCGAAATTTAGAAACAAATTATTTGAATGAAATGAATAAAAGACTAAATACATCAACCTTTATGGAGTGAGATCAAGTGATCGCCTGTACATAATTTATACATGAACTACACTCGATATATATTACAACTATGTTGTATTCATTAAAGGTTTGTTTAGATTGTTGAAAATGAAATGCAATGGGATGCATTTTAATTGATATATAATGTATTCGAAAAAGACTTCGAAGTTGTTTGATTCGATGTAAAATAAAGACAAAATTTCACAATTTTGTTTTTGATTTGATTAAAAATAAATTGATGTAAAACATTGATGAGGGTGGTAGCAGCAGGCAGAAACCAACGACCGACGATAGCAAGGTAGAACCAGGCAGTGGCTGGCAGTGGCGGAGGACGGAGGCCGTGATGGTGGAAATCTCTGTCAATAGTGGCAGGTGGCAAGTGATAGATTATGGTGTATTTGAAAATCATCCAAACCTAGCGAATTCAAAATACACGAGTTTTGAACTATAAGATTAATTCTAATTTCACCAAAATTTTATGCTGCATTCGATTTCATCCAACTAAATGCCTAAATTTTAAAAACCTCTGTATTTGGCTTGTATTAGAAATACATTAAACTAAACAACCCCTAAATAAGCAATAAATTATTCCAAAATAGACATATCAATCCTCATCTAAGTACATATGATTATAAGAATAAAATGAAATAAATTATATTAAAATTTCAAATCTAAAATCATCTAAAGATCACATACAACCCTAACCAAACATTTAAATTTGATATAAATATAATTGACCCTAATAAAATAGATTAAACAAAAAAAAAATTGAAAAAAGAGAGACTCGGCCATAAAACAAAATGGGACTAAAAACATCTTAAAAATTGATCTAGTTTAGCCCAATTAGATTATCCTTTAATTGGCACATGAAAATCCAATCTTTTATGGAATAAGCTAATTATTTTGTACAACATTCATTTAACTACTTAACAATAAACTCCTAAAAAGTTTGAAGGAAATGACCAAGGTGGATAAAGTGACAGCACTGTATCATCTGGCGCATGAAATGTTAAAGAATAGCATGGGTAAATCATCCAAAGAACTCAAATTTGGAGGTTCAAGTGTGCTGAAGCCACCACTCTTCATACATCTAAGAGAACATAGCAATGTGGATCAATAAAGAACTAGGCCATGGTGATGGTAATCAAAACCAAAAATTAATCTCTTGTACATATGACGGAATTCTACTATAATCACCTTCTTAAATAGCATATCTCTTGAGACAATGAACTGAAACAAGAATCGCCACTAGTTTAAGAAGATTAATAAGAAAGTTGGTACATAAGAAAATTTATAGGTGATCTGCCCATTATATCGAATGGATGCTTAATTAGAATGTTCACATTGTAATTTTGGCATCATTTAATAGAAGGGGTTTTTACATTTGTACCACCTAGACTATTAGAAATAACACTATGACCACCTAAACAAAAAAAAATTACATATTAAGTACCCTAAGTGTTCTGTTCTTTCCAAAAAACCACTTGCTAATGTTTTTATCACCACTATGACTCTCCCTCTTGTCCTCCGTCGCATAACATAGCCTCTGTTTCTCACTCCATTGGTCCATCATTTTTCACCATGAGACCCAATTAACATAGCATTCCTTGGATAATCCTTAAGGGTAGCATCTTATCTTTGAACATCAGCATGAGCCGTTGCAACCGGTCGAAAATCTCCATCCATCATCTTAAAAAAATATCATGCACTTTCTGGTCAATGTCTATGACTTCTCGTTTGGAAGTGCCACGCTTCAAAGCTGTAGAGATGGGGAGGCATTGATCGAGCTCTTCGAGGAGGGGTGGTTGGGGATCTCAGGAATTGGAGAGGATTTCGATGGTATCGAAGAAGAGATCCCTTCCTTCTTCCAATTTATTGTCAAATCCACATAGCTTGCTTCTTGGAAGTGCCAGAAGGCCTCCAAGTTTTTGGAGCGGTGGAGAGAAATTTTCCTTGAGCCTTCTTTCAATAAGCACGCAAGCTTCCTAAGAAAGTCCCGGAGCTCGGGTATTGCT
The DNA here is from genome assembly GCA_003013225.1 of Phalaenopsis aphrodite. Taxonomy (NCBI): domain Eukaryota; kingdom Viridiplantae; phylum Streptophyta; class Magnoliopsida; order Asparagales; family Orchidaceae; genus Phalaenopsis; species Phalaenopsis aphrodite. The sequence continues at coordinate 808,873 of NEWO01000140.1, forward strand.
ATCATTTAGCTGTGTCAGATTGCACCAATGAAGATTGGAAGGGTTCAACTGGCGTTTATATAAAGCGGGTGAGCAACATAGGCCAAGCCAGCCAGTGACAGGCAAGTGAGCGATTGTTTGGAAAGAACAAAACATTAAGGTGGTTAATATGTAATTTTTTATGTTTAGGTGGTCAGACCATTATTTCTAATATTCTAGGCGGTACATATGTAAAAAACCTTTAATATAAAGATAAAAGAGATCACGGTCAATAAAATTTCGATCGTTAGATATATTGAAGAAGAGTGATAGCAGTGGTGATTCCCAAATTGCATAGTTGACATTAAAGATTACGTGAGAAAGATTTCACATGCAAAAATAAAATAAAATAAAAAACAAAAACAAAGAAACAAAAAACTATCATTCAAAAACTTCAACAAAATCTGGATGTAAAAAATCTCAACTGTTGGAAGATGAACAAGACTATAGGAATTGATCGTTAGCCATTATAGAGAACGTTATCCAATCTATCACGCCTATATAAAATTCAATCGAACTTTTCTTTGATTGGATAAATTCGTATTTGCATTCAAAAAAATGTCTTGTAGAGTTAGTTTAAGAAGGATGAACTTATTTCCAATTTCAAACATAGAAAGTGTGTCCATTTATAGGCAAATTAAAGATCAAGTTAGTAGATATTAAGAGGGTTGGATGCAGTCATTTGGTGCTGGTGATCAAAACTGGAAATGCATAATCTCTGGAACATTGGTTGGTGACCAAGAGGACAACAAGAATTGATAGTTGGCCATTGTAAGGAACCTTATCCGATCTACCAAACCAAGATAAGGTCGAATTTGAATTTTCCTTGATTGGATGAATTTGTCTTTATATTCAAAATTAAGTTTGTTTTGTAGAGTTGTATAGGAAGAATAAGCTCATTGTGAAATTCGAAAATGTCAATAGCAGGCTTTTTCCTCATAATGAATTCAACCAAATTTCTCCCAAAATCCTCATTTTCCTTGTCTCCCTCTCCAAACTTGGGCCCAACCTTTCTCCAAGCCATTGGCCCACCCTGTTGGGGCCAATAGCCATACGCCTATCTTCCAAGGAAACATCCTGCTGCTTTCCTTGCCACCTCCTAAAACCTCCAGCCACTGAATTCTTGTTGCTGCTACCCCTAAAAGGAGAAACAAGTCCTTATTTGCTGTCTAAAACAAAGTAGAATCAAACAATGGCCATTTTTTTGTGATGCAGGGGATGTAAGGAAAACAATCAAAGGTTTTGCTGGAAACAATAAGTAAAAAATGAAGGGGATAAGCCGTCTATAATAAGAAAACTAAATCGAGGTACTTGATTCTGTTTAATAGATCACTGGAATACCTCACAAGAAAATCATACACCGTTCCTTAAATCTATTTTAGCCTTTATTATGGACTCGCCTTATAACAATAAGAGATTAACATTATATTGAGTTGGCACAAAAGCGATGCTCCATCATTGATAAAAACAAAAAAAGAATATCAAAGAAATAGAAAATTACTATTAAACCTTATTATAAGTTCCACGAGTAGTAGTAATAGCAACAAATTCAGTTATAATAATAATAATAATAATAATATGCTACTCCGGTGCCTAGCCTAAGGGCAATTTTTTCTTTTGTACACGTAAGAACAATTCAGTCTTCTGTCATTAATTATTGATTAGTATAAGTAGAGGTAATAAGTTTAGGGCTAGGGTTATGCAGAAGAATGTCTTGAGTCTTGGATTTAGAGTTTAGGAGAAATCATCTACTCTCAAATTGTGGGTGTTTATCTTTGTATTCGTGTTGAATGTTTGATGTTCTTATAATAAAATATGTTTGCCCTAGTTTCTATAGAAAATTTGCCAAGAATGATATTAAGTGCTATCAGAGTTGAGATTTCTAGAGCATAAAAAGGGACTACGTCTTACAATGAGACCACGGCTTAAAAAGACCCTAAACTTCATACAGTCGCGAATAGAGTATGTGGCGAAGGCAACGACGAGATAGCGGCTTATAAAGGCTCAAAACTTAGTTCTTTCTGCCCCACCCACTCTGTCATCGCAATCTAGTCATGTTTAGAGCTAGCTGTGAAACAATGAAGGAGTTATGGTGTACAGGGAAGTGTGATTGAACGACATGACGTAGTTGGGATGCAACAACTACATTGTGGCGTGCAAAGGGATCAAATCCACAACCTAGCAGTCGTGGTTTGAGAAATTCTCTATGATGACACAATAGATTAGCGATGCAAGATCATGATACTCCATGCTCATCAAATTGGTAGTTGCCATACAGTGACGACGGGATCGCATACAAGCCTCTCTTTTGGCTGCCGCAAGACAGGATCACATGGAATAGTTAATCTATTGACTTGTGATACATTCGAGATAAGAGTTAGCTAGGAAGCGAATGCTGTAAGTTTCCGTCTTTGTGATAAAAAATTGTATTGGGAGAGATGGCAACAAAAAGTAGATGATTTAGAGAAGAAGTTGGAGGAAGAGATTAGTCAAATCAAATCTAGGATAGAGGAAAGGTTCTCCATCATAGAAGAAAGTGAGAGTAGATTCGAGAGCTTGGAGGAGATGTTGAGGAAGCTTATTGAGATGCAATCCAAGACCCCGCTGGCGATTCAATTTGCAAATCCTAAGAAAGCGTGATCAGAGAAGTCTTGAAAAAATCAAAAAGAAAAGAGATCGAATGAGAGGAACATGAGGAAGAAAACATCCCATATTATGAACCCCCTCCTAGGACTCTGATTAAAGGTGGATTTAGATATTTTCGATTGAGGCAGTTGGGCCAAACAAGAAGAAAGGGTTATGCAAGGGGTATGAAGGAGCATGAAAAAGAAAGGAAAGAAGTCGGTATGGGGTATAGCTATGATCAAAGGAGGGAGTTTTACCCTCTAAACATAGGGAAAATGGTGGAGGGAGAAGAATTTGGGGTGGAGATACTAAGGTTAGGATGTTGAAGATGTCAATCTTCGAGGGGAAAGACACGCATGAGTAGGTGTACCAAGTAGAGCAATATTTCGCGGAGAACGAGCTAAATGGGGAGAAGAAGCTCATGACGGCAAGGTTATGTTTCGAGAGGAAAGCCCCAACATGATTGAAGTGGAGAGGGCTAGATACTCATCTGCTCATGGGAAAAATTAAGGGATTGCTTGTTAAAACTTTCCTGAGTCATGTGAGGAGATCTGCTCTAGCAAATCTTTATATTGACTGAGGAAGGGACTGTCATAAAGTATAGAGGGGATTCAAGCTCTTGTCGGGTTGAATAAGGAAAATTTCTGAAGCAGTATTGGAGGGGTACTTCATAAAGGGTCTAAAGCAAGTAAAAGTCCCCAAAACCATGTTCATACATTTATACTACAAAAGAAAAAAATCCCAGTTATAACTCAAAATAAGGCAAATAGAAACCCCACAAGGCCCATAATAGATAATAACGGAAAGTTTCCCACTTGCTCTCTTTAATATATAGCTTCACCGCCTAAAGAAGAATAAACTATTGTTCTCTAAATAGGAGAAAATAGTAGAAATAATCTTCAAATAATATAAATCAACGCAAAAAAATCCCCAAAACTAGGTGGCTCTCATGAGATCGATTACCAAGTGCAAATGTCGTGGAATTAAGGTTTCACATGCAGCTTTTTTCTTCTACATCCATCAACATGGTGTCCACATGAAGCTTTCTATTTGCCATCCATAAATATAGTTTCCCCGTGCTTTCTTTTAACCATTTCTCACATAGATCTTTTTATTCAATTACTTTTCTATCTCTTTGATGCTGATATCATGGAAGACGCCTTCCAGATTTGATTTAGGAATGAACTCTTTTGCTGTTCATTCAGAGTTAGTGAGTTGGCTCCCCAATCGCCTAATTGGATTTTTGTTCAATTTTTTGGTGGAAAATGCTTCCTATGCTCACGATGCAGTCTCCTTGAACTAGACTGAAAATATCCGGATGGCTAGAAACATATTGATTTGATGAATGATATGAATAGTGAAACATAATACAGCAAACAGGACCCATAAAAAGATAGATATGTGCCACATTGGAAGAATCTTGACTTGAATATATATTAAGGCTATATCTGACCAAGTTTTACATATGTTAACCATTTATTAAATAAGCTTTCCATAAAATGCAAAATAAACGGAAATGATTCCAAACAACTTGTTATTGGGATTTTTTTGGGGACTTTTTTGTTAAACGTGTTTTTTACAATCATCAAAACAGTTCACAAACTTCAAAAAACAGTGCAATTGTGAGTAGCAATTTCATTTTTTATTTTTTTCTCAATTACCTTCAGCTTGGAACTACTAGAGGTCTCAATTGTCAATGCTTGCATCAATTCCTCCTTTTCCAGTGCCAACTGAAAATAAAATAAGGAATTAGCTAATGGAGTCAAATATATGTCAACAGTGCAAACACATGAAGAGACTTCAGAACTATTTTTTAAGGTAGAATGTATGTTGATTTAAAAAACTAGCATAAACTCTACCTAATGGTAAACGATGCAAGTTCTCACCTCAGACATTAGAGAACTAATGTTATCTATCATTCTAAGCTGATCACGTGGAATTCCAATCGAAGCATCAAGCAGATCAACACTTATGTCATCTGATAGAGAGGAGGTAGTTGTCACAAAATCATTCAATGCTGTGTTATTTTGTAACAACCTCATGGTATTCCTAGCCATGATTTCTGCCTCATTGATCTGCCTGTCAATGTCATCACCTTAAGGAAGCAATAACGTTCCATAAGCAACAAAATACAAAGGCCTAATAACCATTCAACTATAAAGTTTAATTGTAGATAACCACAAGAACCTGAGCATTAGATGAGTGATGGACACTTATAAAATAATATTTACAAAAGTATATATCATTCATAATTTCATAAGATACAAAAAAAATGTAATTTATAACAACATATTCTGTTAAAGCTAACCAAAGACGGTTATCATCATTATTAGCATAATACCAACCCAGTAGAGACAGCAATAATAATGCAAAATTAAACAGTACAGTAAGTTTTTTTCAAAGGAGAAATTGATCAATGAAACAGCCAAAAGTATTTGCAGTTAAAAGCTTCTCTACCTTGTCAGTTGAACAAAGCATTTCTGGTTGTGATAGAAAAAAAAGGGACGGGAATTTACATAAATAGCACCAGAAACTTATGCATTTACTTATCTCACACCACAACTCTCATTTTTACAAACCTACAACTCAATTCGCACTTTTCAACAGTGAAATCCACATTTTTACTCTCTAATCATTAACTCCTTCAATATAATGCCATATAGCATAGAAGATATTCATAATAATAAATTTTAAACATATCATTTAGTTATACCTAATCAATATTTATTCTAGACTAATCACATCATGTTTAATAAAGAATGTAGTATGATATGTGTGAATTAGGTGATAAAATTACTAATTTGTAAAATTCTCTATTATTTGTTCTCATTTATGTTTTTCCATGTATTTATGTATAAATTGTAGGATACAGGTTATGAAAGCTTTACAAAGGCCTTAGCAGCTATCGGAGCGAAGTTGAATGAACCTAGCTCAAACACGCATCCAAATAGATACACCAAGCACCACAATATTCATGGCCTTGACTGGCACCTAGGCGCCAACATTTGGGCCCCATATTATTCAGGAAGTAATACTTCTTTTGAAACAGAATCAAGTCGTTATCCGTTATAATTGACTTCGCATCCTCCACGTTCTGGCTTTTCTTTTGATTCTCAGCAGAACGAGGTTCTCCGATTGTCGTCATTTTCGCAACGTAGTAGGAGATCCTGTTACCCATCTGCTACGTAGGATAGAAACGACTTAACGCTTCGCCGAAACATTTCTCCGCAACGCTCAGTAGCGACACTTCGCCGCAATTCTGCGCCGCAATTCTTTCCCGTAACTCTTCGCTTCACCACAACTCTTTGCTTCGCCGCAATGCAGGATGACTTTCTACTTCTCCTCACTTGTGATTATTCCCCTCATCCAATGTCTCTCTTTAAAGACATGATATGAGACATAACAATAAGAAAATAGCTGCACATTAAAAAAAATGGCAGCTCACTAAAAAAAACAGCCGCTCATTAAAAAAAAAGATAAACAGCTTCTATCATATATATATATCCTCTCTTCCGATGGCGATATGCTCTGCTAGGGTTTCGCCGATGGGGAAACCCTAGTTTAATTCTTTCGGCTTCCAATTCATCCTCTTCGACGACGTAGGTTTGTTTTCGCACTTGACGACGGCAAAGGACTTGCCTCTACATTCGTCGTCTTCTCTTTCGCGCCCAACGACGTAGGGCTTTGCCTCTGCGGCGTCTTGCTTCTGCGGCGACTGCGGCGTCCTTTCTGTGCGCGTCGTTCTGCGCAGTTGTCACCTTCTGCGGTTCTGCGCGCGCCTCTTCTGCACAGTTTCGCTCCAGACAAACTGAGCCGAAAAGTTGCAACAGCTTCCTTGCTTCTTTGCAGCCCTTCAGACCGTTTTTTTCCTGACCCTGACCATCTTGTGAAGGAGATGGCCTCAACGCTCCATTCCTATGCAAATGCACTTGCCGTCGATTTGCCCATTCCTACACGTGCCCCTCCTCCAGGTTCAAAGCCTGCTTTTGCTATCGGTAAGCCCTGCAATGTTCCACAATCGTACCACGATACTCTTGAAGGCAGCAGTGATCACACTTTTATTAAAAAGCTTGGAAAAAAAAATGGGAAATCTGCACTTATTCTCACCGAGGTTGAAACTAGTACTCTAGCTTCCTCTTGGTGTTTTTCTCTAGTGGGGAAATTCCTTTATGGTCACCCAAAACTAAAGATCATTAGGAAGGAGTTTGATGCTATGAAACTATTGGGCAATTGGAACAATGGTCCACTTGACGGTAGACATATACTTATTTAGTTATCTCATAATGTCGATTACACTCGCATTTTCTCTAGAAAAGCTATCAAGATTGACAATCGTTTTATGAAAATTTTGAAGTGGACTGTCGGTTTTGATCTAAAAGCGAAGTCCACTATCATTCCTATTTGGATAAAGTTCTGGGGTTAAAATTACATCTGTTCAACATGGAAATCCTCTACTCTTTAGCAATTGCTTACGGTAAGCCTCTCAAGGTGGATAGTCATACGCTTGTTGTCACTATACCCTTTGTGGCTTGTGTGTTAGTTGAGAAAGATATCACTCAACTACCTCCGGATGAGATATGGATTGACACCCTTCACAACGGGTATTGGCAAAATGTTGAAATAGAACCATATCCTCCTTATTGTTGAAATAGAACCATATCCTCCTTATTGCTCTCATTGTAGTATGTTTGGTCACAGCTCTACTATTTGCTATCGTTTGCATCCTCATCTAAGGTCGAATATCGCTAAAGAGCCACCTATTACTCCTGTTGAGAAGATGCAACTTGATCCTCTTCCCAATACCGCAGTTCCTGAAGAAGAACAACATACTACATACTACAACAACACACAACATACTACAACATACTACAACAACTTGATCCTCTTCCCAATACAGATCTAGTTGTTCTTTACTTGCCCAGGATTCGAACCCATGACCCTTTCGAACGGAGGAAAGAAACCCAAACAGCTACGCTGAGTTCGGCTTCATTTGTATAAGGATTTATATTATTCTTATACTAATACTATGATATATGCATATATATATATATATATATATGCGAGCATAGATTGATAAATGAAAACGCTCTAAATTTGGATAGTTTCGGACAATGAAATTGGACTCGCCTGAAAATAAAGGGGCAACTGATACGCCGCCAGCAAATTTTCATCATCCATCACGAATCTCAAGGCATGACATGAATCTCAAGGCATGACACAAATCTCGAGGCAACCTTTTAATCCATCACGAATCTATGATGTTGTGTGCCCAACTAGATTTCCTCAGAAACGGGTAAAGTGATGTCTCTTTCAACAAGTGCTCTAACTTCAAAATGACAGGACAGATTAAAAGTATGAATGTCCGTCTTAAGTGGCTTCTCATAAGCTGAGGCAATAGAGTACAATACTTTTTGAGAAAAATAATGAAATTCAGACCAGAGAAAAGAATCCAAACCGAAATGATTGGCGCTTCCGTCTGTGAGTCAAAACCCACAGACCATTTCAGAATCATCATTGCTCTGTTATCAATCTATATTGTCCTTCTATCAAATAAGCGCATGTAATCTTCTTCATTGCTAATTTGAATAAGAATATGTCTCACATCTAATAGTTCGATTTTCATTCTCCAACAAGGTGCATAAGTTCAAATTCTTAGCGAATGAGCTCCATTTTGGGATGACCATATAGAAATTTCCCAACCAAATTCAGACGACAAGAGAAAGCAAGTTAAATACCTTCAACTTCTGTAAAAAATAAAGCAGATTTCCCATTCTTCCTAACAGGTTTCTTGATGTCCTCCACCCACTCAAACGAAGGAGGGAAAGATGATGATTTTGGTGTGTCTGAGACAGACACCGGCAAGGGCAGCTGCATACGATTTGTTTAAAGCCATCTTGAAAAATAGTTGCAACGCTCTCGCGTCAAAATAGCCGAAGCTAAGAAAGGGACGGCGGGGTGAGACGGCACTGTCGGCCGTTTTATCGTTCAGCTTAATTTTCGTAGTTTGAAAATGTGATGATTTTGTGATTTTGAAAATAATTTAGATATAACTTTTTGAAAGAAGTAACTTTTTAATTTTTAAATAAGTGAGACCAAACGAGTC
>NEWO01000140.1:817648-905667 GCA_003013225.1 Phalaenopsis aphrodite
GTATCCTTCACCGACATAAGTCTAGCGGTAGTCGGCTCGAACCTCCTCAGGTTGTTGGCAGTTCTATGCCTGGTAGCGTAATCGACTCGTGGACAATCAAAATAAAAAAAAAAGAAAAGATAAGTTTTGATAAATTACTTTCAAACAAAATATACTTCTCCACGAAACAAAATGGATGACTCTTCTTTGCATGCTTAAGAAGTTGTGTGTATGTCAAAAACATAAATTTTAAAAATACATTTTGAAATTGGTTGTCCACCTGATGAATACCTGTTTAGGCTGGGAAATAGCCCCCTAAGTGAGGTTCAAGACACACGTCTAGACGAGTGACGGGTCCTATACATTCGGGTGACCGAGTAGCCTTCGTGGTCCCTCGAGAATAAATATAACTGAGCCTAGTCCCATACGAGTGCTTGCGGTCCCCTTCACTTGAAATCTTCCTTTGTTTTATCGAAGTTTTGAGACGGAGCATTCGTGTTACTTTTCTTTTCTTTCGGGATTTCACCAAGAGTTTTGAGGATTTTATTTCACTTGAGTCTCTTTCGTTGATTTTCTCGAGTTTTTTCCGCTTTTCATCGGATTTCCTGGACGACGTTTTCTTCTAGATTTTGCTTTTTGAGATGCATCTAGGCTTGCTACACCTAAGGAACATCGGATCTCACGGGTGTGTACAGGTTTGCTTTACATTTTACAGCATTTAATTTTCCTGCTTCTACCTGCTATTGCTCTTCCTGTATAGCATGTTTTCCTGTCTCTACCTGTTGTTCTTCCTGTATAGCATATTTTCCTGTCTCTACCTGTTGTTCTTCCTGTATAGCATATTTTCCTGTTTCTACCTACTGTTCTCCCTGTGAAGCATGTTACACTTGTCCTGTTTCTACCTGCTACTGTCTTTCATGTGTAGCCTGCTATACTGCTTCCCTAGCATGTTTTTGTTCTTCTTTAAGCATGTTATATTGTCCTTTTCTCTTTACTATACAGTGTCCTCTTATTTTTATTTCACACTGCATGTTTAGTTACTCTGATATACTGTGCCTTAGTTTAGGATAACCTAGTGGTTAGGAGCATGTTCAAAACTAAAATTAGGCCAGGAGGTGCTACTACGAGAGGCTCGGAGCAAACATCATGGGCAGCGCAACGAGGAGTAATTTCCAGGTGGATCTGCAGCAACAAAACATTTTCACATCACCTACACGCTTTCTTTAGTTTAAACAACCCCTAGGATCATTTCTTTAGGCTTTTTGCACACCTCTATTGTGTAATTATAAGTCCTAACGTTTTAGGATTCCGAGGTTACCGTTCGGTACGGTGTAAATCCTCCTGTCCTTTAGGCTATTTGCACAGTCTGACGTTGTGCAAACATAAGTCCTAAATCTTAAATAATTTGCAGGATTGAAACATCAAATAATTATCTCTTCAAAGACATAAAGCCGAACAATAGGATAGTTGGGACATCTCCGGGGTTTCTCCTGGATCTGTGACATCCCCTACTTTTCTTTCATATTGAATTCCTTAAATAATTGTTCATATTTTGAGCCATTCCCATTTGATTTTCCCATGTCCAGTCGTGAAAACCTAGACTTTGAAATCTTGAAAACAAAACCACCTGATCTTAATCGAGAGTTTTCTTAAGTGATTTCGATCATTTAAGATGTAATTAACTATAGGGGCTTGCCTCTATAGGGAACCAGGAACCCAGATAAAATAAACCTTATCTATTTTTTTTATGATAGATAGGGGAACTTGTTGGCCTTTTTATAAAAATATTTCGCAGATCAAACGGATGTCACAAATTATTTAGTCTAGATGATTGAATCTTTATTACAAGTGATATATCTATTCTTCGGGATAAATATATTGCTTGTAGTATTGTATTAAGTCATCTAAACTATTTAAAAATGTGAGACTCGTTTGGTCTCACTTATTTAAAAATTAAAAAGTTACTTCTTTCAAAAAGTTATATCTAAATTATTTTCAAAATCACAAAATCATCACCTTTTCAAACTACGAAAATTAAGTTGAACGATAAAACGGCCGACAGGCACGAGCGCAGAGAACGCAGAAACAAGTTGGAGACGAGCGTAGCAGAGAGGAAACAACGAGCGGCGAGACGAGCAACAGAGTACGCAAGCAGGCGAGCCTCATCTCTGAGCCGGAAGAAGCGGGAGACGCAGAGCACGCGAGCGGGCGAGCCTCATCTCAGAGCCGGAAGTAGGGGAGACGAAACAGAAGCGAGTGCAAAGAAGCCTCCGAAGCCGTAACCGTTGTTAGGGTTCTCCATCGGGTGAAACCCTAGCATAGCCGAGCGAGGAAGACAACATCATATATATATATATATATATATATATATATATATATATATATATATATACACACATTATAGTATATTGAATTTAATAAGATGAGTATATGAATGATATGTTTATATTGATTGTTTGTATGTGCATGACTGACTACCCTTTATGGTACTAGCAAGGGAACTCTAATATATTCGTGCATGTAAATAGAAAAAAATTCTTTAAATAGTTTTAAATGTTTATTTTGATTTATTAAAAGCTCACTAGTATGCATATTTTTTTCCCTATATTATTGTAGTTTGGGAATAAATATTCACTAGCTTTATTTAAGTTTACTATTGTTCTAAACTAACATTTTAGGTTTAATTAAGTGACAAATATTAGCGGTAGAAGAAAAAATATTTATAGAAGACGCGCATAACCAGTAATGAAGTAAATTTAAGAATATTGTTTTAATTTAATTTGATTGGAGACTCTTTCATTTAATAAATTGTAAATGAATATAAATAACATAGTTCCCACCGTCTGACCTTTTTTAGTTAATTTCAAGTCTCAGGTCAGGTTGTGATATCACCTAACATTATATTTACATTATCCATCATAGACGCTAATAATGCCAATTCTTCGCAAATCCTTCTGAACTAAAGAACCCACCTCCTAAATGTATCTCCTTCCATTTCATCAACTGACAAAAGAGCCTCCTAAATAAAACTCGCATTCAATGCTCATCCTAAAACCCAACGCAAACTGAGCTTATGATAGTGCCTCCTCTGCAACCTCCTAAAACCTTAGCTTTTGCTCCACCTTCACATCCTACAAGAAGTTGGCACCAATGACCCTTTGCATCCTTGTAAAACGCTAAGCGATTAGAGCCGATGCAAATACCTGCTTTGTTCATCCTATTAATGAGATCGAATAGAGATCGCATTAATGTCTAGTTTGCTTCTATTTTAGTTTTTAACTAAGTATAAAAACTGACCTAGTACTCTTTATACATGCCTTTCGCTCTTGGAGCATTAAACTTCTAATTACATTCGGCCAAAGTCCAATCCATGATCTATCAATTACCCACCCAAAGAAAAATCTAAAAACTTGAAAGGAAAACTATTGCAATTATGGTAATTAGAACTCCAAAATAACCAAAAATATTATCAAAACCTTTCAAAATTATAAACTTTATTTCTTCCTGATTTACTTTGTCAAACATAAAGACAGCCATGTATATAACATTCTGAGATTGAATCCCAAAATGATCGCTTCATTATTCATATATGACCATTTGAATCACAAAGTATCATATTTCTTAAAACTTTTCCCATAATTATACAAAATTGATCCCAAAATAATCCCTTAAAAAGAAATTATGATACAAAATAGATAACAAATTTTTACCTAAGCGAACAATTTGAATCAATTTTTTTAAATCAAAAGATTAAATTTTAAAAAAGTTGATAAGTTTGAACTAAATTTGCCACATATGAATGGTTAGAGGACCATTAGGATTTAAATGTTCAGATATACTTTGTCTTTTTTTCTTTTTTTAAATTAATGTCTAAAATGGATTCTTAACTTTTTAAGTGTCTGTTTTAATCCTAGACTTTTTGAGGTATTCAATTTAATTCTTAAGTTCACCAGATCAAAACCAATTTGATCCTTCAGTAAGGTTTGTCACTTTGCAGACAAAAAAAAATTGAGGACTGCTTTAAATGAGAGCTTTTTATACTTGTTATAGTCGATCACATTAGATTGAGCTGGAATTAATTTGATCCGGAATTAAGTTGTGACATTGACCCCAAAAGTCCAAAATGGATAGAAAGTATTTCTCTAATGAAATGACAGTTAACGGTATAACTACCCAAAAAAGCCTAAATGACCTCCTAGAAAGCCTTCCTCCAAAGAAATGATGGTTAACGGTATGAATAAATCGATTTTGGTGATTTACAAGACACATTGAACACTTCAAAAAAATACTGGACTAAATTGAACATGTTTAAGAAGTTTAGGGGCTATTTTGGTCATTTCTTTTTTTATTTATGTTTTTATCAAACAACTTCATGATGCCATAGAGATTTTTTAATTCATTCTTATGAATACCTTTCCAATCCCACTAACCGCAAATAATCTTTATACGTTCTAAAAGAAAAGAAACATTTAGGAATTTAAGAATTCATTTATGACTAGCTAATAATCTATCATTCTATCAACAAGGTACACTAATTTCATCATGACTAAAGAATTCATGTACCTCGATGAGACTGATCCAAAGAATTAGATCCCATCTACCATTAGTGCATTACCATCCTATCATTTTACTAGCAAAAAAGCACTGGTGCCGATTCTTTTTGTACAAAGCCCATTTTTTGAGCTAGTTGTCTTTAAACACGATAAGCAAAAGTCGGGATAGGAACTTAACACCCTACATCTTATCGAAAGACACGTCTTCCTATTTCAGTAATTTATGCCACAAATATTTTACAAAATTGAATAAAATGAGGAAAAAAACAATGTTTCAAGGCAAGTTTTTGGTTTAATAACAATGAAAAAAGCTCTCTACCATTCAATGTACAGTTCATTATTAAAAACCAATACAAAAATAATTAACATGGAAGAGTAACAACATCAATCATCTTTATTACCTAAATCATCTGTAGATGTGGACATATCTCTTCTACTTGAGGAGCTCCTCATTGCATCATCTACTTTGGAATTTGAAGAGGCTTTCCTCAGCTTGGTCTGTAAGAGCTTTTTCTCTGTTCGTGAGAAAAAAAATCATCAGAATCATGGTGAGCTTGCACATGACACACAAACATGCATGTGAACCCAGGAAAAGACACCTGCAACTTTCAAGTATCTTCAATGTTTAAGTGAAAACTAAAGGTGTAATTTTTTTTAAAGTAAAATAGGTTTATTTCAACCAAATTTTCCCTGATGGTGTGTCCTTGTTCATTTAGATATAGGTTTAAGACTTCCAACTGCTACAAGTGATGCTAGCAATTTAACAAACAAAGTTTTTTAGCACATTGAATTTCTATATTTATGGTGTTACTAAATTGTTCCAAGTATCACTTATAGGGTGAGGTTGTTTATTCAGTCTATTACCTTATAGGGTGAGGTTGTATGGCCTATTTTACTAGCTCTATTGTCAATAATATATTATCTCAAGTCCTGATAGGCTTTTTTAAGTCAAGACAAATAAAATTCACGTCAAACTCTCCTCAAATCAAGATTATAAGCCGGGTTCTTATAAATTTGAAAATGATAATTCAAATCACTACTTCCATCCGAGTTTTCGTATGGATGTATATCACAACTTAATTAACTGAGGTTGGCATAAAGCCAACAAGCTCGTTGTGGCTGTTAGTAACACGTTGACTTTCAATATTTATTGAAACAATTATTCAGGATATTTCTACAAATATTAGGACATCATTTAAAAATAACGTATTATTGATTTTGAGGTGATGCTAGCAATTTAAAATTGTATGCCGAATCATCCATTTTATTTAGAAGGACTCCATAACTTCTCATTTACAATTCAAGTTCATGACCTCATTCTAAACTATTTTAAGTTTCATCACAAGAAACTTTCCATATCAAATTGATCGGTTACTTAATTATCATCAAGACATGGGAGTTGATCTGATATAAGACAATATAAAAATTTAAAGCAAATCTTATCTTGTTTGTACAAATTGATTTAAAGGAAAGTTAGTGCAATCTTTAGTTAAAAAAATTTAAATAAATAACATGAATCATATTCTACATTAAGGAAACGAAAAATTGGTTTATATTTTAGGAGAAACAATATTCTAATAGGATAGAGATTGCATTTAAAGAAGTAAACCAATTAGATTATTTTATTTTATTATTATTCAGCCAACAAGTATCCCTTGCTTGAAGACAAGTGCTCTCAACAGACAAACAACAGCAGGTCGGTTTTACATGATATCCAAGTCAATTGTCCTTCCATGGGCATGGGTTCTAGTTAAAGCTCACAAGTGGAATAATGAAAGTATGGTTTTTTATGGTTGCTTCCAGAAGCACAGAAAGATAACCACAAGTTTCTTATTAAACTGAAACACTATGAATAAAATATGGAACTCCATCATAGTCCCAAGAGAGAAATTACAAACGGTTGGACATGTAAGATTAGAAGCATATCTCTCTCCAAAATTTTCAGATGATTTTTTTCAAGTAGGGAGGCAACAAGGCATGCTTCAATAACATAGCAGAACATTACACATTTATGATGTGGAAATGGCTATGAGGCTTTCGCAAGCACATTTCATCATAAGGTGTGGCACCATTTATGCTATTGAGATGGGGAAAGAGAGACTATGTTAGAGTCATACCTGAATGAGTCCTTATCCTTAATATCATATTTGGGTTTCCACAAACGTGCATCAAGAGGTATCTCCCTTGTTGTGGGTTGTAATGGGTTTTAGAGAGAAGATACCAGACATTATAAGGATGTGCTTGCGGCATGAGGTGAAGTGCAAGAGTTCTTTGTCTAAAGGAGGTCATGGATGCAGAGTTATAATGCAAAGAGCTGACAGAGTTATATGCAAGGAGCGATTGGCTAGCAATATGGCATGACAGAGACAAGTGCAAGTGAGATTAAATTTGTGGGTGGATTTTGTAAAATGAAGGAAGCTCGAAAGATAAAGTAGATTGTAGGCATCAGCACGGGGAGTTATTTTGAGACAAATTGGTGAAAAAAGAGGAAATATGCTGGCAATCTAAGCAAGAAAATGGACAGTTAGAAAGTGAGAGAGAGAATAAGAATGGGATTGAAACATAGAGCAAGCTGGAAGATGAAGAGATCATTAGAACTGAGAAAAAAGAAGTGCGAAAAAGAGGCAATAAGCAGGAGAAGGGGGAAATGCATAAATGCAAAAGAGCATTTCAAAATGAGAGAAGGTCGTGATACCCATGCACTGGATCTTAAACTAAGTTTCAACAAGTAGTTTAAAAAAATCATAAGCAAATCTGGATAAGAGGGCTGGGAGTGCCTCAATCATGGTTTTTATTCATTAGTGACTCCTCGATGTCTGGCTGATAAGCCATTGAGGGGTTGGGATGCTCGACAATAGCCAAATAAATGGTTTACATAGCTAATGGGATTGAACTTAGATAGAGTTTCATTAATTGTTGTGATATTCAAAGGCAGGTCTCTGATAATTGGACTGCCAATATATCATGCCAGAGTGCTCATCATGCAACTTTGGATGTATGAGACTTTGACTTCAGATTTGGTTATATGGGACAGGACTCTAGGAATTACAGACAATCTATTTGGAGTATGAGTCTTTTCTTGAAATTTCTTTTCTAAGAGGCCCTTCATTATCTTAATCTTGATGTTGCCTCTGGTATCTTTGAGGATAATCTACTAAGATATTTAAGTTGGCTTGAAAATTTTATTTTGAAAACCTTCTCTTTAATGGCATGTACAAACTTGCAGATATGAAGAAAATAGTATTCTAGTTCTTCAAAGATTTTACATGTTAGCTTGTATGCCTCCTAAAATGATTACTTTATAACAACCAATGTATTCTTCCTCTTGTCCCACCAGACCATTTGAAAGTAATTTAGGATGGGAATTGCAGCATAGAATTTATTGTTAGGCAAAGCTTTACTTGTGGAATGGATAACTACCATGCTTTGAGAACCCTTTTGTCTTCTCAGTTAAGATTAAGTGGTATTCCAAAGATGAAAAGACAAGAATTCCATAATAGAATTACCAAATATCCAAACAGCTCAGAAAAAAGCAAATCTAACTTTGAGCCTCCTCGATGTGTAAGAGATAACTAGAAGAGTAATTTTCCATATAGCAGACTAGGTTATTTTAATCAGATTTTCATTGATATTATGTCAGGGTTCGCCTAAATTTAGAGTTGAAACTTCCAATGGATGAAAGCCTCTATATAATTAATTACCCATCCCTCTCACAGAATAACACTCTCAATTAAGGATGATGCATAGTTCATATATTAGGCTTATATTTTATAGTTATATGAGAGTTTGATTGAGTAGGGAATGGTTAGAGGAATGTAGATACTCATTCAAAACTTCATAATTTTGCAATCCTAAGTATACTAACAAATACAATCGACTAACGTGAGAGGATATTGAGCTATAATGTCGAAGGAATCTAATTAGCAACCATGGTCCATCTCATTTAAGCTATATAGAAAAATAGTGCAAAGTAATCCTTTTGAGGCAAATGTAAACTAATTCTCTAGTAAATAGATGGTTGTACATATTTCATAAAATATTTATGAGGCAAACATCAAGTTTTCCTATGGCTCAATACAACTAGATAAGACCAAAAGAGCTTTGAGGCATGCATAATATCAGTTATCCATGATTTTAGACTTGACTTAAAAAACCATGTATAGAGCACTGACCACTTTGATTGGTGGTGGGTTTGATTTTAATTTGTAAATTTCTAGCATAAAATTTGGTATTGTTTAGTTACGGTTGGGACATATAGATCCATTGGAAGGCTTAAGTAAATTTTTACTGAATAGTTCTATTATCTTTGTGCAGACCCAAACTAAATGGGATAATACTTGTTGCATCAGTTGAAAGGCACATGTAAAATTTTGACATAATGGATCTACTAAATTGTGTTTAGCACATTAATTAGGATGGAGCTTACATTCACCTGAAAGCTTATAAGCAGGGCTCAAAATCACAAGGATGAAGAAAGCCCAATGAAAGGTCTTAAAGCCCTACCCAAAAGGTAAAATTGAACGATATTTTAAATAAATTAGTTTAATGAGCTTGAAGGCTTTATGTACCCTAAATTAAATGGATTAAAGTTTACATTCATTAGAAGGCCCAGATTGGAGTTTTTTTTGTAAGAGTACCAAGACTTACAACCCAATAAATGAGGAGAATTAATTTAGGTCTCCTTGTATTGACTTAAAAAGACTTTTAAAGATTGATCTTATTATCTTGTATTACAGGCAAGTGGCACACATTGTAGGCCTTGAGACCTCACCTTATAGGCAAAATAGTCAAAATGGTAGGTCTCACAATATTGCCTTGAAGGCAAGGTGGTATGGAATGGTGGGTCCCATAATCTTGCCCTATATGCAAGATTGACAATATTGGGGAGTTTTACAACCATAAACATAAGCAGAATAACCCACATTGCTGATGATACAAACTCACCATACAGGTAAGGCAAATTGCATGTTAAGGTGATGGCTCACAGAGACCATTTAATCAATTGAAAATAGCAAGATCAAACTCGAACACTTGGCCCATCTACTCGATCAACCAAATGATTGTGTATTTGAGTTAAGGCTTTAGAGTTTTATAGTGATTTTGATTGCAAAAGGGCATTTTTGCTATCACTTTTGATTTCCAAACTTAAAAAAGTATCATAATACTTGTGCAAATATTAAGACTTCAACCGAATCTATTTTCTAATTATTGAGTTGCTCTAAAAGATGTTACTAAAAAATTTAAAGTTGTATTCAAGATCATTCGAGCGTGTCATATAACATCAAGTTCATAATCACAACTAAGCCTTTCAAATTTGGCCATAAGATTATTTCAGGAATTTAGATTGACGGGGTACTATGACATGTTATATAATAGGTAGTTTGGGGATTGATGTCATAATTTTATCACCTTTGACTATGCATAAAAGCTGCATAGTACATGTCAGTCAGCTGCTAATTAGCCTACCAAAGGCTAGCAGCAGAATTACACTTGAGGGATCAACAACTTTGGGACCCATCATAAACGTATATATACTTATTGGAAACCTGTCAACATGGAAGAAAATAAGGATCATGATGTGAATATTGGCTTACTATTCTCACAGAAATAAAGACTGACATAAACCTGAATGAGCTTGACATTACATAACCTCAACTATTAATGAATTTAACTCAAATCGTTAGTAACCTACAGTATACGACAAGCTAGTCTGGCTACTCTTTCCGGATTGTCATTATTAGAGACGTCTTTAAAACAAACTGAGCAAAGCTCGAAAGTTTAAATTGTGGTGATGGAATTTTTATTGGCTCTTTGTCAACTTGACCAAATCATGTCTTGCTTGAAAATAATTAAGGAAAAATAAGTGTGTATTATATTTTTTTTATTTTATTAGTACTCTTTTTATCCAAACAAGTCTCGGTTGCATTAAGAGGAATGCTCACATTGGACATGCCAAATTGGCTTGGATTTGCACGATATCCAATTCAATTTCATTCTATGAGGGTAGGTATCAATTATGTAGTTCACATGCAAAATAATGAAAGTATGGTTGTCTGTGATCATCACTGATAGTGTAAAAAGCACCTAATGAAAACCACAATTTCCTTTATAAATATAGATATCTTGAATGGAATTTGAAAAATCCATCGCAACCCTAAAGAAGATCATATATTCTAATTTTTTAATGGTTTTTCATGTTAAGAAAAAAATATGACGCATGATTTAGCAAACATAACATGATTTATGGTACGGTACATGTGGGACATGAATTTTGTCATTGAGATGGAGAATGAAAAAGATAATATTTTGTGAGGCCCTACCTGCGAATACCTTCAATGATACCAGAGTTAACCCAAACTACAATAAAAAAAAGTAAATATTATTACAAAAAGCAAATAGGTAGTTGCAACAAAACATGCTTGAAAGGGAAATTACAAAAAACACGACACAAATGCACCCTGGGGTTCGATCTGTGGGGTGGTGGAGATTGATGAAGTGGTCGAGGGGTGGTGGGGGGAGGCTGAAATGAGTTGTGGGTTGTTGGGACAGTAAAAGAAGTTGAAATTGTATTGGCAGGGAAGCCGAAGGCCTATGCTAGCAGCGGAAGTGAAGTGGAGGGTTGGGAGGGGGGGAGGGCGGTGGACTGCTGGACAACAAAGGGAGGGTTTTCCGAGGACTGCGGCAGCGAGGCAGATGGCTAGATAGGTTGCGGAGAAGTTAAGTATGGACAACGGGATCGATCTACAATCAAAGCACAACTCAAAACCTTGGAAAAGGTCACTACCTCCAACAAGTTACAATTGGAGCACCTTCTCGCCTTTAGATACAGATCTATAAGGTGAAAAATGGCAGTTTAAGACTTTCCTAAACAGAAACATGCGCAAAAACAAACCTAAATACGCATAACTAACAAATATAAAGTCATTGGGTAAAGAGGACTGGGCATCGTTCCAAATAAACGGGAAAACAAAGAGGAAGTGTCAATTGGCTTTCCTAGACAAGTCCGAGCTAAAAAATTCCACGACACTGTAGCAGTGATCTTGGAGTGCTATCTACAGGACCGGATCCAAGCAGTAATGTAGAAATTTGCAGCACTGTAGCAGTGCAGTGGAAAGGGGACTCCCAAATGCTCCTGCATCAACCCTCAGTGTTGGGGGAGCTTCAACCTCATATGTCGAAGCATTATCATTTCAACGAATATCCTAATAGAATAAGTATCAATTCACTTTTGGCAAAATTTGAGCTAGAGCTACAAAATGATGTAGGTTCTCACGAGCCAAATCCCGAAAAAGTAAATATACAATCTGCTTCTCCCCCTCCTCGTACTCGGTTGAATGTGCTTGATAAACAAGGTTGTCAGGAGGGGCCAACTCTGGAACGACATCTCTGGCAGTTTGAACCACACTAGTGTGTAACCACTCATGAGAGACATCTTCTCGGGAAGGACCTACGTTCCCCTGTAGAATGTTCTTTCCCACAAAGATCCTGAGGTGATCTCCAACACTTCGGTTCATCCATCCTGTCCTCTGTCTGGGTTACACCGCTGAAGTGACTGTAAAACCTAAACAACTCCATTGTTTTTTAGAAGTAACTCAAATTTTTTTCAACTTTGACAAGTTGAACCTTCCTAAGTAGAGACAACTCAGGATGTACGCTATATATCTGAAAAGTATGAAAATTTCTTATCTAAAATTGTTGTGCCTATTATTGGCTTCTCAAACTCATGGCTCTTTCGGACATCCAATATCAATCATGTTGATGCTCTCCAAACGCCTGCAAAATTATAGCTCGAGGCAACACAACCTCATATTCTATGAACGCTTATTACAATAGACTTGCCTAATTCTAAAATAGTTAGTGTCAACTTAGTTGAACTTTTTCTCATGGGTTCAGCTAAAATCGATATCGTCTCTACCTCGTTGGCTGGCAGTTGGTAGTTTTCTTTGGTGTTCTCACTCTCTTCTATGTCTAAGGTATCATTGTCTATTTTTTCAACCACTCCTTGATCCATGAAAGATATTTTTTCCCTCGTGTTTAAATTTAATTCAATATGCCCAATCATAGAACTTGAAACTCTTTTTGGCTGGAACAGATTTAGGAATGTTGGTTTGCTCCACCTAGGAATGTGAGTCAAGTCAACTCGTGAGTCAACTTGAGCTCGGTTCGATAAGTGGCTCGTGAACAAAACTCGATGAGCTAAGAAGTCAAGCTCAAGCCAGCCCTAAATCGGCTCATTAGCTCGAGAGCTGACTCGTTTAAAAAAATATTAATATAAAAAATACTCAAAATATATTAAATTTCAAAACTCTTTAAAGTATTAAAAATATAAAAAATATATAATTTATATGGTATATTTGGTGATTTCATATTGATCTCTTAATTATTTATTATACTTATCATCTTATTATAAAGGTAGTTTAAATTAATATCATTTTTTTCTCTTTTACATTAAACAAGTCGGCTTGAACTTGTAGACTTAAGTTCGAGCTCGAGCTCGAACTCGATAAAACTAATCAAGCTCAAGCTCAATTTTAGAGTGGTTCAAGCTCGACTTAACTCATTTACAACTCTTGCTCTACCTGTTCTCTACTCTAAATCAGTTTCTCCTTAGGTGACGTAGGCTTGGATGTTCCATGGGTGTACTCTAACTGTAAGATGTGGTAGTCGTCCGATGATATGGTCTCCCCACTTTTGAAGCTGAAGCATGAATAGTAGGTTTGTAGTGTGTTGGTAAGAATTGGCATTGCATCTTCCGTTTCATCTTGGACCTGGTAAAAACTTTACCCTCCCATTCTCACTGTCAAATAACCTTTAAGTTTTCCCATCACTGAGATGCATTCTTCCTTAACTTTTTGGCGACTATTTTCACCATTTCGTCTGGTGGGATGCCCCAACACTCAAAAACACATTCTAATATTCAAAGCCATTTGATCTCATCTGAATTCATGTGGTCGTCAAAACATGACAAATCCATCTTTACTTTTAAATTCTGGCTTCTTCAATATTTCATGCCAAATTTTGGGATAATGATTCTTCATCTTGGGGATCAAATGGAATTTTTATGACCCCCTCTAAAAAATCTTATTTCCCGATTTCATCAAGTAGTTGTAGCACTCAGTGGAATTATCTATCTCTTCTATGGTAAACTCCTTATCAGTGTCCAACACTTATTTCGGAGGCATGATTAGGGTTTGGGTGTGGGTAGGTTGAAGGTGTGTAATGGTGATGTAGGGTGAGAAAAGAAAATTTGGAGGGGGTGGAGATAGGTTTGGGCATGGTGGATACTATAAACCCTAGGATAGTACTACGATTAGACTAACTATGATACTAATGATATCGAAGCTAACTCAACCCACAATAGAAAAAGCAAATCTTATTACTTAAAGTAAATAAGTTGTTACATTCAAACATGCTTGAAAGAAAAATTACAACAAATACGACACAAACACACATTAGAGCACTAATCGTGGGGTGGTGAAGATCGGTCAAATGATCAGGGAGTGGTGTTAGGAGGCAGAAATGGGTTGTGGTTGTTAGGAAAGCAAAAGGAAGGGCTGAAATTGCAGAGGCAGCGAAGCATAAGATTTGGGATAGCAGTGTAATTGAAGTGAAAGGTTGGTAGAACGAGGGGCAGCGAAGTGGGGTGGCTGGAACAGTAAGGGGCAGAGAAAGGGAAGGGCGGTGAACTGTGGAACAGCATAGGGAGAGTTGTTGGGGTTGCGGCAACAAGGGGGTGTTGACCTCATTTTTAGAGAGGTTTTAGTATCCTACTCCCATAACCGAAAATCTAGCCTTAGGAGTTCCTTGTTGATCATCCTAGCGGAATAGTAATGGAGCCCACCTCCCGTAGAGCTTCGATCCACTTCTTAACTCATTTTGTGAAGAATTCGCATGAGTGGTTCCAAGCACTCAACTTCTAGTTGCAAGGACTAAAGACCAATATGTAGAGAGCCCGAAAATGGGTTCCTATAGGATCAAACGGCCTTAGGTGAACCCTTTTGTGACTCGAGTACTCGCGAACGCCGCAATTCGCACACTCACTGCACCACACACGACTTTGACTTGATTTGACTTGCCCACCAAAGAGTTTATCCGGACGACCCCGGGTAACGAAACGGACCGCACCGACGCTTCCGGAACGTCAACTTTAGCTAGAAAAGACACATTACTAGGGTTACGCGCACGAGCAAATAACACATTTTTTTGGGAAGCGGGTTGAGGTTCAGCCCAAGTGCGGTTTGGGTTGAACACGCGCCAATGGCACAAAATCTCACATGATATTACAATTTGAATAAAAATTTTTTGAATTTCAAAAGAAAATCCGTGAAATCTCACTTTAATTAGGTGTTATGAGCTTTCCATTTGAATTTCTCAATCAACGAAATCCATTTAATTCCCCGCATAACGTCTTTATCGAAGGGGCGTGATACAAAGATCTCGTTTTCTTCCCATCGCTAACGAGCCCGCCTTGTCTCGCCTCTCTACATCGAAGCCCTCCTTGTCTCGCCTCTCTGCATCGACGCTCGCCTCGCCTTGCCTCTCTGCAGTGAAACCGAGCTCGCCTCGCCTCGTCTCTCTCCATCTAAGTTCAGCTCGCCTCCTCCTCACGCAGAAACCCTCGCCTGCTTCGGCTTACCCCCGCTCGGCTCACCATCTCTTGGCCGAAGGCCGGATAGGGCTCCCTCTTTTCTCTCGACAGAAGCTTGACTGCTTGCCCGCCTCCCTCTTCCCCGCGATCAAAACAGTCGCTTGGCCCTCCTCTTCTTTCTGCGTCGAAGATCCCCTCATTACCTCTTTTTCCCGGCGCGACCCCTTCTACGGCGAACTTCGGCCAGGTAACCCCAGTGCCCTCTTTTCCTTTCCGTGCAAGACAAAAAGAAAAAAAAAGTTTCGTTGTTTCAAACTTCCTGTTATTTTTAGTCAGCATCAAGTTAAGAATATAATGTGATTCTCTATGGCTATGCTCAAGTGAGATAATTAAGTTGATGCATTCAATCTCTTTCACAAACAGTTGTGTTTGAACATGACTTCGTGCTTTAACATCTACTTTATACTAATGGTAGCCCAAACTGATACATGATTGTAGATATATATATATTGGTTGTCCACCATAGTATTATATGTTAAGGTTAAATCCTGGATTACGATTTGTTAACTTAGAGGGTGAAATTAACTTTACATGTATCCACCTTTACCGAATGATTGGGAAAGTAGAATTCAGATGGTATTAAGTTTTGTTGTGAAACAAAATATTTATGAATGGGCAGAGAATTTAGTTGCAGAGAATTCACAATTGCTCACTGTTTGTTTATCACCTTCATCTAAAATTATGAATATATTGTGAAGTATTCAACGAACAAGGTGTTTATATCGTAGTTCTTGATTTGGGAAGTATTTACATGCATACCACTCACAACTTATGTGCGCATATCTAACATCTGAACTCCAATCTTTGTTGCATACATACATTATCTTACCTATATTTGGAATTCATGTGCAAGACTTTATGCAGATTCCATCCACGAAATGATTTCATTTGGAAAACATATGAAATTTTTTTGCATTTCTATTGATATTCCTATACAAACATTGATGGAAATATAAAGTTTTGATGCTCTTGTATGGAACGGTTTGAAAGTTTTACAGTTTATCATCGCGAAAATATGAAAAATTTGAACAATCTTATTTATGAAGATTTTGGAGACTTACAAATGTTGTTTTGAAGCAATTTATGTATTGTTTTCGTGTCTTTAAATGCAAACTTTGTGTCTCATTTAAGTGCATATTTTGGAGCCCTTAAACACATTGTTTATGATTGGTTTACCTACTGTTTTGGAGAAATGTACGTAGCGTTTAGGTGTTGATTTGCACACTTGTTTGAATATAGTTTTAACAACCTTAACACTGATTTTGAATCCTTTAAATGCACAATTTCTCGGACTATTTAGGGGCTAGTTGGGCTGCACTTCTTGGGTCCGTCTAGCAGCTTAGGGGCGTGATGCTATTTCATAGCTTTTCGTCCACACTTTTCTAACTCTATTTGGTGACTTTTAGAGCTTTTTTTTCTTACTCAATTGGAAAACCTTTGAGTCGATCAAAACACTGTATTGAAACAAACATAAGTACTTTTCGCGAGAGTCTATTTAATTATAGTAGTTGAAAAATTTTAAACATTTTTTTAGGTTGATTCACTTGTTATTTCCCATTGGATCTGTTAGTTTTGGAAGTGAGTCAACGTTCTCTTTTTCGTTTGTTTTGTTCCTTTTGTTACATGTAGGGTTGTCAAAAAAGTTCGTTGTTCGCGAACAGTTCGTGTTCGATTCGTGAAGCAGATCTTGTTCGGTTCGTTCGATAAGCAAACGAGACGAACACGAACAAATTTTTTTGTTCGGATTGTTAAACGAACCAAACACGAACAATGACATGTTCGTTCGTGTTCGATACGTTTTTGTTCAAAATATAAATAATTTAAATAATATTATGAAATTTAAAAATAATTATATTATATATATTAAAATTTATCAAATTTTAAAAAACTAAATTCTATAAATTATAATATATAATTTAGTAAATAGTATTATAAATATTATATAGTTAAATAATATAAGTTTTATAATTAATATAAAATATTATTTATATATATTAATATAAGTTAAAAACAGCAATCCGCCAATCCCTAACCCTACTGTTCGCGAATCGCGATTCATCCTTTCGGCGCTCCCCTCTCGAAAAGCTTTCGACGCTCCCAAGCTTTCGTCCGACTCTTTCCTCGCCTCAAAATCGCAAAAAGCTTCGTCAATGAGAGCTTAGGGTTGAATGTTTGTGTTCTTTCTCTGATCTCTACTTCTATTTGTCTTCCATAAAGTAGGCGTTGGATCAACTACTCGGTATTCTTGCTTCAGTGCTCGATATTCTTGCTTGGTTGCTTGTAAGGCCACCGAAACGTCATTTTTTAGTATATTTTCTTTAACATTTCAAGTTTATCTTCATGCTTGCCTATTAGGTTAAATTTTCATAATTTTTTTAGGTTTATTTCTTCTTTTTTGAGTGACGTATGTTAAATGTAGATCTGTTTGTCTTCATATTGACTATACGTTTATTTCTTTGAGTGAAACCTAGGTTTTTTGAGTGAAACCTAGGTTAAATCTATCTGTTTGTCTTCTTTGGGAGTGAAGTCTATCTATTTCTCTTCATATATATGTATGCTTCTTTTCATAAAGCAAGGCTTGGTGACAGGATATTTGCATAAGCAGCTTTAGATTATTAGAAAGGATTGTATCTTCAACGAGGAACTTTTATTTGGCTTCTCAGGCAATGTATATAGTCTTGCAAGTTTGCCATTAAATAGGGAGGACCATGTGATGTTTAAATGCTTAAGAATTCATTGAAACAGAGAATTTTAAATGCATATTAGGGATGAATCATTTGAAGAATTATGTGGTATATATGTAAGTGCATAAGAATGCGGGATGATGAATCAAATTTGCTGTTTAGGGAGATTTATCTCCCAGATTTGTTGTTTAGGGAGATTTATCTCCCAGATTTGTTGTTAATGCTCTGCTAATGCTCTTTTCAAACTACTGTTTTGTTATATTTTGTTTCTGTAAATCCATATTTTGATGGAACATTATTGTTTTCTTACTTGTTCTATAGAACATTGTTTGACAATGCTAAGGCTTTAGATTTCCAAGTACAAATCTGATTCTACTTCCTTTTTGTGCTCACGGATCTGTCTCACCTGTCGAAATGTGCTTTTTCAGAAGTCTGATTTTCTAGTTTTTGTGGTCTTGTAGTTCTTATGTATCTGTAGGGTGTTTGTATTTCTTATGCATCAATTTCTGAGCCACTTCTGCATTAGAGAGCTATATTTGTAGTTCTATATGAATTTGAGTTTAAAGCAAAACAAATTTATGAATATAAAATAAAATTGAGCTAGCTGGAAGCACTTCAGGTTTATATTTATGAACATACTTGTTTGTCTTAGCACTTCAGGTTTAATCTGCATTTGATGTGCTAATACTGATACGGTTAAGCCAGCTGGTTAAGCTAGCTGGAAGCTCCAGAAGCAAATAGTGTGGAAAGTGAAAGCTTGAGAATTTTGAAAAGCTTAATGGGGGTTGACGTATTCAGATATTCTTTATATATCTTTATGGGGGTTGATAATGGGGGTTGACGTATCCAGAAGCTCCATATTCAGATATTCTTTATATATGTGGCGCCATATGTGGAAAGTGAAAGCTTGAGAACTTGCTAATACTGATGTAAATGATCATATTTCAGGACATTTGCCAAACAAAATTGCTAATACTTATGTAAATAATCATATCTCAGTTGGATCACTTCTATTAACTGGGATTTCGGTTATCACAAGCCGGATTTCTTTCTTATATTTATTTGAGCAATTCATTTTGGGAATTTCAGAATCCTTGTTTTCTCACTGCTTTGTGTTCTTGCTCGAGAAGTGTTTGTTAACATTTTTAATTCAGTATATTATGAGTAAAGCTTGATTTGAGAGATTTATGCATCTTCCATCTTTCATGATATATTATTAGTATATTTACATACATGTAACCATGCAATGGTTATATTGTCTACATAAGAGTTGTTTTGAGCACTATTTTGGAGACATTTTAGGGTTGTTTTGTGCAATGTTTTACAGAAATTAAAAACATCTTTTTAGGGTTCTTTTGAGCACTGTTTTGGAGACATTTAAAATAGTGTTTTATGGCTGTTTTTGAGACCCTAAAAGCATCATTTTAGGGTTGTTTTGTGCATTGTTTTACAGATTAAAAACATCACTTTAGGGCTATTTTGAGCACTGTTTTGNCTAAAAGCATCATTTTAGGGTTGTTTTGTGCATTGTTTTACGGATTAAAAACATCACTTTATGGCTGTTTTGAGCACTGTTTTGGAGACATTATAAACATTATTTTAGGGCTATTTTGAGCACTCCTTTAAAGTGTTGTTTTCGAGACATTAAATATTCAATGCTTTTTTACACCATTCAGTGTTTTTTGTGTAGATATTTATAATGTCAAATGTTGAACATTCTCAATCTGTCTCATATGACGAACAATTGTCACTTGCAACACGAGAAAGAATCGATAGTTCTCAACCTATTGAACAGACTGTTAGAAGCACTAGTACTGAAATACAAGGTACAAAAGGGAGGAAGAGAAAATCAGTTGTTCGGGAGTATTTTATAGATATTAAATCAAATTCAAAGGGGATTGACGTATCATATGTTCAATGCATTTGTTGTGAGGTGAAAATCCTCAAACCAAAGTCAGGTACAACCTTGCAGCTCCTTAGGCATGTTAAAGAATGTGCTAAGATAAAAGCGAAGAGTCAACAACAAGTTGACTTATCAGACAAGAAACAAAAGTTACTCAACTTTTTGCCTCATGAAGTTCAGGGTGAATTAGAGATTGCTATTTTCTATGATCCTAAAAATTACGATCAACAACTTATTAGAGAAGTGATTGCGAAAATGATAATTGTACATGAGTACTCATTCATGATGGTTGAACATATTTGGTTCAATATATTATTAAAAATGTTGAATCCTAACTTTCAAGGTGTTTCAACAAACACAATAAAAAATGATTGCATGAAAGTTTACGAGTGCGAGAAAGATAAGCTTAAATTTCACCTTAAAGATGTTCGCAGGGTTTCATTAACTGCTGATTGTTGGACTTCAAATCAGACTATCGGATATATGTGCTTGACTGCCCATTACATTGATGAAACATGAAAGATAAAGAAGGTTATTATTAACTTTATTGAATTAGAGTCTCCACATACCGGCACTTACATTTGTGATGATATTCGTGAATGCTTGTAAGAGTGGAATCTTCAGGATAAAATATCTACAATTACTTTAGACAATGCGAGAAATAATGACATGGTTGCTAGTTCTTTAAAAGCAAATTTTCAATCACGCGGAAAACTGAACTTTCGTGGATTTTTTTTTTCATGTCAGATGTTGCGCACATATCATCAACATAATGATCCAAGATGGGCTAAAAGAGGTTCATGAAATCATCCACAATATCAGAAAATCTGTTAAGTATTTGAAAAAATCCCCTGCAAGATTGCATAAATTTGTGGAAGTGGCAAAGCAATTAGGAGTTGCAACTACAAGGTCACTGTTCATTGATGTTTTCACTAGATGGAACTCAACTTTTAATATGTTGGAGTCCGCATTTATTTATCGCAATGTTTTTAATCACTACGCAATTCGAGATGGTAACTACAAGTGGTTGTCTGTTGATTCAGAATGGGTTAAATATGAAAATATTAGAAAATTTCTTTCAGTTTTCAATAATGTTACGAAGATGTTATCCGGCACTTTATATCCTAATTCCAATATATTTTTATTTGCAGTTTTGCATGTTAAGAAAATTTTGATGGAGGAGTCATTCTCAGAAGATGAATACATGAAGAATATGGCTACGAGCATGCAAATCAAATTCAATAAATATTGGGGGGAATGTAATCTTCTTATGTCTATTGCAGCAATTTTGGATCCTAGACTAAAACTAAAATTTATTAGTTACACATTCCCGAAGATATACGCACATGACGAGGTTGAGCAAAATCTTAAAACAGTTCAAGATGTCTTGTGGGAAATATATGCAGATTATGTTGTTGAGTGCAATGTTTCTAATGAGGGATCTTCATCTGCAATTGATCCTGCTAGTTTCTCAAGTCCTCTAGACGCAATGTTTGGGTTTCAAGATTTTGTTGTAGCTTCCGGTTCTGTGGAATCATCGAAACCTGATTTACAAGTATACCTTGAAGAGGAATTATTCGTGGGTTCTAATGAAAATTTTGATGTACTCGATTGGTAGAAGATGAATACATTGAAGTACCCCCAACTTTCAATTATGGCTCGTGATATTCTATCAATACCTATAACAACGGTTGTCTCAGAATCAGCTTTTAGTGCAGGCGGTAAGGTATTGGATGATTACAGAAGTAGTTTATCTACTAAAACTGTTAATGCATTGATTTGTGATTCTAGTTGGATTCACTCTACTCAACAAAATGCAAAGACATTAACGGTAATCAAATGATTCTAGTGTATTTTACTATTTTATTTAATCGCAATAGTAGATACTAATTTTTATTTTTCTTTTTTTCTTTTTTTCTTTTTTTCTTTTTTTCAGCAAGACATCCTTGATGAGGAAAAACTAAATATTCAATTTCCAAAAATATGAAGCCAATTTAGCCTTCGTAATCGGAGCATAATTTCATTTCTGCTTCATTAGCTTTGTTGAAAGTTTTTTTTGTTGAAAGACAATGGTGGTTTTTATTCAGTTTTTTAGTTTCAGTTTTATGAAGCTTGTTGCAAGACATCCATGATGAGGAAAAATATTCAGTTTTTTTGTTCAAATATGATTAGTGATTACAGAAGATGTTTTGCTGGTTTTTATTCTAATTTAGCTGGAAGTTTAGCATGAGGAATTTGACTAACAGTGGTGGTTTTATGAAGCTTGGCTTATTTTCTGTTGGGCATTTGGGCTTGCCTTCGTTTAGGCAATGCATTGATGTTTAGGCAATGCATTGACATTTAGCTGGAAGTTTGGCAAAATGTTTTGCTTGCTTTTTGCAAGGGATACTGGCAGCCTGGATGGGAGTTGGATGGGAGTGGGGTACTGGCAGCTTGGATGGGATACTGGCAGTGGGAATGGATGGATTTTTTTCCATTCCTTTCAGTGGTTTTATGGTTCTTAATTTCTGCTGCACCAATTCATTTTTCTGTATACAATCAATTAGGATTTCATTCTGAATGGGTGTATACAATCTTATTATTTTAAAGCTTTGCGCAGCTTGGGAAGTCCCTTAACTAGTTCTGCTATGGCAATGGGAATGGATGGAAGACCTCTACTTGTTAGATGACAACCCCATACTCATATACATGTTGGGTAATAAGAAAGCCTGAGATTAATGGCAACTGGCAGCCTGAGATTTCAATATGATGGTTAAGCTTCATTATAGATGGGAGCTGGATGGGTGGTGTTTTGTATCTTGTTTTGCTAGTCTCATTTTAGAGCTCAATTTTGCGTTTGGCTTCGTGACATTTGTATACATATAACATTTGTATGGTTTAGGGTAATGCATGCAAAACTGCTGATTCATTGGTATGGTAATGCATGCAAAACTGCTGTATAAATGACTGTAATGCATGCAAAAATGATTCTATTGCTTTTTGGTTCTTACAAAATTGCTGTATACATATAACCATTGTATGGTAATGCATCCAACCGCCCCTCACGTGACTGTTTCCTCTCTATTGGTGAAGATGGTTGTGTGGTCCTTTGTATGGTAATGCATCCAACCGACCATTTAAACTGATTCTATTGTTTTTCAGTTTTGCTTCTTAATTTCAGTCTTTGCTTATACATTACATTGGTTGAAGTTGTTTGGAGCTGAATCTTGGAAATAACTTTGGTTGAAGTTATTTCAATGAGTTTCATAAATAGTAAAATAGAGAGGGTGGTTTCTTGCTTAGGGTGGATACAAAGCAAGAACGGCAAAACCATCCTGAATAGCTTTAAAGAACATGAGATTAGGAACGGATTTCATATAAAACTTATCATCTGCTGCACCCATTCATTTTTCTGTGTTTTACTGTCCAGCGAGGATGGATACAATTTTCCTGTTGTTAGGCAGAATACCTGTAAGATTTAACAAACACTAATATAATAAGCCATAATTAATAAAGCTATAGCACAAGTCCTGTTGTTAGGCAGAATACCTGTAAGATATAACGTACCAATATTAAGATAGCTGTATGGATACGAATATGAATGTCAGGATTGAGCAAGTTGTATTTCTATTAGCTAACATTTTCTTATATCATTTCATAAAATACTGAAATTTTGGAGATGACATGATATTCGTTAACTGCATCCGATTCGGATTATGATCTGTGACTATCATTTTACTGTTGGTTCTAACACCCTTGGTTTTTATCTTCATTGATCAATATCAGTAAGGTTAGGCAACGTCTTCCATTACTCTTGATCTTCAATTATGGTGACCTCTAGATATGCCACAACTCGCCTCGGACAATCAGTCTTAGATGCAAAAAATTAAAGTATTTCTTCAAAACAATTAGCCTCAAATTCATTATGTTTTGACAAAGAAAACAGTACAACTGACTTCCTTTGCTTAAAGTGTGCAAACCCTTGATGGCTGGAGGTCTTGCTTTTATATGAATTGTTTGTTTTTGATAATTGGACTTCTGTTGCAGGCCATTGCGGTTCACAGGGCTTACCAGCCAAAAATGGATTAACTGAGGGTTGGTTATTGGTTATTGAATTGTGTGATATTTATGTAAATTTTCCAACTTGTTATCATTTAGTTAATCTGTCATTCTAAACCTCTTATTATATGTAATTTTGCTAAAGGTACTTACATTAGGTGCATTGCACACTGCTGATTCTGCATGACGAGTTAGCACCTTTGCCAAAGCCCTTGATTGTGGTAAACATTGGAGGAAGTAACATACATGATTTTTTAGACTTTGTATCATTGCACCCTTGTTTGTGCTTAATGTTATTCGTACTTGTAAATTAGACTTGTTAAATCGTCGTGTTTTCTTTTCTTATCCTTTCGTGTCAGATATTTTTTGTTTGAATAATTGGATGTAATGATGTAATGATTTTTTAGACTTGAATAATTTTATTGAAGTTCGTTATTTTTTTTTTTATAGTTTGAGAATTAATTATTATTTCTTATATATTTTATGAAGATGCATTTCAATTTTTAAAAGATAAATTTATGTATTTTAATTTTTAAAAGATATGAGAATTAATATTTAAGTTGTTGTCTATTTAACAATTCCAAAAATATATACAATTTTGAAAATTTTCAAATATTTCGAACATTTCGAACATTTTGAATTCGAACAATTCGAACCGAACACGAGCAGACCCTTCACGAACAATTTCGAACACGAGCCTATTTCAAACAAACTATATTTCAAACGAACCGAACACGAACACGGGCACTGTTCGTTCGTGTTCGGTTCGTTTACACCCCTAGTTACATGGTTAAGTCATAAAAATAAGAATTGATGATTTAATTAATTGGAAGATATATAAAACCTTAAATCAAATTAAGCATAAGTTAAAAAGTAGGTTTCCTAGACTTTAGGAACACACCCTAGGTGAGCGTTCATCCACCTAGCCCTTAGTGTAGGTTTCCTAGATTTTAGGTGCACATCATAGGTGAGAGTCCATCCATCTAGCCCTCAGTGTAGGCTTCCTAGACTTTAGGTGCACACCATGGCTGAGAGTCAATCCACCTAGTCCTCGGTTGAGGCTTCCTAGACTTTAGGAGCACACCCTAGGTGAGAGCCGATCCACCTAATCCTCAGTGTAGGTTTCCTAGACTTTAGGAGCACACCCTAGGTTAGAGCCCGTCTACCTAATCTCTGCAGTGTAACTTCCCAAGGTTTTAGAAGCATACCCTAGGTAAGAGTCCATTCACCTAATCCTCTAATGCACAGTAAAACTAGACACTTGACCCTAATTCACAAACTGATTAAGACACTAGACATAATGATGCACCAAGGAGTAGTTCATGATCAACAGTGAAATTCCTGCAATGACTTAACCTACAGTAAAACCCAGTGCACTGGGATTTGAGCTTGGATATTACACTCAAATCCTCCTGACAATTGGGGAAATTTGTTAACGCCACATATGGATCATCGGACTATGATGAGTCTAGGGTCTAGGTGGCAAGGGCGATGACGACATTGCTTATGTGTGCTTAAACGAGGGATATGAAGTGAGATTATTAGAATAGTATCTCCTACCTCATGGATCTTCTATAAATGAGAGGAAATGATCGATGATGCTATTTATCGACCCATGGTGGGATTGTTGTCCTCGACGCTCTTAGGGTGTCAGTAGTTCTAGCACGATTAGAGTGACTAACCTGTGGACTATATGATTTTAAAAAAATATTTACGAAAATAAAACAAAATCTCTTTTGCATGTTAAAAAGAACTCTACATAAAAAAAAAGACTTAAACAACAGCTTTTGCATGAAAATCAAATAATTTTTCTATGAAAATTTATAAAAGTCCATGGTTGGTCATTCAGATTGAGGTTAAGAACTACCTCATGTAGATTGTCGAGTTGACAACTCTTACTCAAGGTCTGGAAGAACACAGCCCAGCTCTGAGCCCTGATTTTTACCGATGTCTTATACCTAGTCTTGAGCTGTCATATGTGGTTACAGGTTTCTTTTGCTCGTGATTTCTACTACTCATTTTTATGACTTTCATGCTGGGTTTTTTTTGCCATATTTATTTTTCTTGCAAGTATGTTTAAATATGTTGCAAATCATATTATGAACACAATATTAATCGCACAACAGTAGCAGATGCTCAGGTACGCTTTTACAGTTTATTCACAGCATTTTACTTTACTGCATTTTACTTTTAAAAGTTATTTTATTTACCTGTCATTTGATCATTCTGCTTATAAAATCAAACTTTGACACCAAAACTAGGAAACATAAATCACCAATCTCAAACACTTAAACATTAGAGTCATCGCTACGACAGGAGCTTAAAGCCAACTTTGTGGGCAGCACGACGAGGAATTCAGACCGAGCAATAAGAGAATCTTCTTCAGCATTATCCCTTCCTATTATAATAACAACCCATAGGACTTCGAGATAGTTTGCCCAGCGCAATGTAAATCCTCACACTTCCTTTTTAGACTCCTGTACAACCATGTTTTGCAGTGTAAGTCTTAACTCGTCTTAGGTTTGGAGGTTTTCGTGTGACACGATGTAAACTCTCTTATCTTTGCGGGCTATTTGCATAATCGGGTATTAAGCGAATGTAAGCCTCAAATATTAAATTTGGCAGGAATGAATAATTGAATAACATCATCTCTAAAAATGCAGCCACACAGTAAGTAGTTTGGGAAGTCATTGAAGATTCTCCTCAGGATCTGTGACATCCCCTACCATTTCTTTTATTTGGACTCCTGAAATAATTGTTCCTGTTTGAGCCACTCTCACTTATTTTTTCTACGTCCTATCGTAAAAACCTAAACTTTGAGATCTTGAACACCAGTACCTCTGATCACTATCGAGAGTTTTCTCGAGTGACCCCAGTCATTTGGGATGTAATTAACTATAGGGCTTGTCTCAATAGGGAACTTGGAACTCAGATAAAATAAACCCTATTTAATCTTCGCATTAGATAGGGGAACTTGTCGGTCATACATAAAAGGTTCACAGACCAAATGGATGTCACAAATCTCTTAGTTTGCAAGATTGGGTCTATTATCGGGGTCTACACTTTTCTCTTGAAATGTGTAGTATTAAGGGAGTCAAACACAATTATGCAAATGATTGGACTAATGAGATCCATTCGGTCTCATTTTCAAAAAATTAAAACATATAGTTTTTAAAACTCAAACTATATATCTATTATATTAAATAAAATTTCAAAAAATCATTTTCATATTCATATTTTTCAAATCTATCAAAAAGTTGACTGACAGGGGGATAGTTGGAAAGGTTGTGAAGGAGCTGGGTAAGGATAAATATCCTCACGGAATAGAGCTACAGTTGGAGCACCACTCAAACCCTAGGAGATAGTAAACATCTCGAATGATTTACAACCGAAGCATCTTCTTGCCTTCAGATACAACCCTACAAGGGGAACACCAACAACCGATGGTTGTCCTAAACAAAAACATATGTAAGAACTGACCTAAACCCAAAGAAAAAGCAAATATATAGTCTTTGGGTAAAGAGTAGGCTCCGCTCCAAAAACAGAGGAAAATCCACAAACAGGAAGTGTCGAACAACCCTTCTGGACCGTTCGAGCAAAAAAATCCCGCAGCAATGTAGTAGGGATGGCAGGCAGTTCCCTGCGGGACCAGTTCTATACGGTATTATAGCAATTCGTAACACCATAGCAGTGTCACGGAAAGGGGGCTCTCGGATGCACCTGCACCATTCAATGTCACCATCCTTTGGTTTTTTGACACTCACATTAAGATGAATTTCCCATGTGATGCTGCAAAGGGTTCTCGAAGAAAAGGCTATGGATATCATAAAAATGGTTTCATGGCAGTTGTTCAACTGTGAAGGATGGTGGGCTGCGAGGTCTTAGATATAGAGTTGTCGAGCATAGAGTAATCGGCCAAGGAGATGATAGGAGGGAAAGACAAGTATGTTGGAGATCAAGACCATAAATGGATTGCACATGAATGAAAAGATGCGAGTGATGGAGAGAAGATGGTGGACATCACTGAGGGGTGAATGAAAAGTGGAGCACTCAATGAGAAGAGAGGAAACACAATAGCAGTTAGTGTAGGGAAACTGAGGGATAGAAAGCAACAAAGAAAAAGCTAATGAGAGCAATATAGAGAATGAGAGGGAAGAAGAATGGAATAGTGGAGAGAGCTCAGAGAAGTGGTGAACCTGAGAGAAAGATAGCGGCGGAAAAGAGATGGTTATGTGTGAGCGATGGGAGAGCCTGCCGACGAGAGAGGTGCATAGACACATGCGCTGTCTCTTTAATTTTAAATAGCAGTTTTGGGATGTCATGAACAAATGAAGGCATGATGATTGAGGGAACAATTGTGGCCACTTTCTTGTGACTGATTTAACGATTGGCGGCTGCAAGCTTATTAAGAAGAGGTTAAGGAGAGATGACTTCCACCACTTTCTTTGGCATTGCAGCTTATGTGGCCAATATGATCGAATTTAAATGAATTGAATTGAATGAGATATGCCTAGGTTTTGAGTTCAATTATCAACAAATTAAATCTGCATAAGGAAATAAAAATCATAATCAAACCTGGATTGGTCAATTTTAGAAGAAACCTTATATATGAAGGTTTAATTATATTTTTTAGACCCTTAGTACATTAGGCAAAGCAAAGCTAATAGGTATGCCTTGAGAAATTACGTTTTCTTAAATAGCTATATGAACCTCCTAACTAATTAAACAAGACCATGGGCCAAATTTCAGGGAAGTAACATGATCAGCGTACTGCTTGCTTTGTCTAATACTGTAAGAGAATATAACTACGCAATATCCAAAGAAGAGAAACAATTCTATCCAAAGAGAGAATAAACTAAGGCAATAACCATGCATATATAAGAGGATTAAAACTTAGTTAAACAAGGCATAGAAAATTTTATCTTTGGCGTGCACAAAAAAATTAAAATTGAAAAAAAAAAAAAGAATCCAAGAAACATAACTATGCAATATCCAAACAAGAGGAACAATTATAGCCAAACAGATCATAAACTAAGGCAGTAACCGTGCATGTATAAGAGAATTAAAACTCTGTTAAACAAGACAGAAAATTTTCAGTAAGGACTTATCATTGACGTGCAAAAAAAATAAAAATAAAAGATAATAAATAAATAAAACCAGAATACATAACTATACAATATCCAAACAAGAGAAATGATTGTCCAAAGAGAGCATAAACTAAGGCAATAACCATGCATGTATAAGAGGATTAAAACTCAGTTAGCCAAGGCATAGAAAATTTTCAGTAAGATGTTACCTTTGAAGCACAAAATTAAAAAAAAAAACAAAAAAAAAAACCCCAAAAAAGAGAAATTCAAAAAAAGCAATCCACAATATTCAAGGCTATGAAATTATTACCTTCTTGCATGGCATTGATTGTGGACTGGAAATCCTGTCGCTCTTTCTCTAAAACTGACACCTTACGTCTGGAAGGATATAGAAATGAAGCATCTTGTTAGTGGTTTTTATTTTCGATGCATGAAATTTTATTCAGAACTAAAAAGGAGGTTAATTTAAAAGAT
Organism: Phalaenopsis aphrodite; assembly: GCA_003013225.1. NCBI lineage: Eukaryota > Viridiplantae > Streptophyta > Magnoliopsida > Asparagales > Orchidaceae > Phalaenopsis > Phalaenopsis aphrodite. Next base: position 847,015 of record NEWO01000140.1, read on the forward strand.
AAAAATAAACATCCATTGAAATTTTGTAATTTATTCCATGCCAAACTAAATTACATCCATTAATCCCTCAGCAACCATGCCTTTAAATTAATCTTTTTTTAGCTGTATGCTCATAATTTTGAACCATTTAACCCAAGAAAACCCATTCACCTAAAGCCTTCCCTCGCATACTCTCATATATACTCTATCAAAGAGAATAATATTCACATCTAATAAAAAAATACTTGTTATAGATGTATGCAATAACCTTAAACTTTTGTTTTCAAATTTTGCTTGTTTTTTGGGAAGAAACAAAGTCCCATTTATAAAGGAAACTCATTCCCCTCATTTTAAACTCACAATTAGGGCTGTAAACGAGCCGAGCCTAAGCGAGCTCAGGGTCGACTAGTGTTCAGCTCGTTCGATATTGACTCGTGTTCGAAATGGCTCGTGAAGGGTGTGTTCCTGTCCGGCTTGAATAATATTTTCGGGCTCGAATTTGGCTTAAAATGGGAGGAATCTGAAGAAGAAGATGACTCGGAAGAGGAAGCAGAAGAGAAAACCCTAAGCTCTCGCCGCCAAAACCCTTTCGCGATTTTGAGAGGAGAGGACTCGGAAGAGGAGGAGAGCAACGAATACAAACGACAAACCCTAAGCTCTAGCGGCCGAACGTGTTTCGCGATTTGAGAGGAAGGAGAAGAGTCGGAAGAGGGAGAGGCAGCCGAACCCAAGAATATTTGAGAGAGAGGTCACCGGTCGGGGCTTAGGAGTAACAAATTATATTATATTAATTATATAACATATATTATATAAAAATATAATATTTATATAAGTAATCTTTATTAACAATTTGTTATATATTATAATTTATAATATTTAATTTCTTCAAATTTGAAATTTTTTTTTTATTTTAAAAAGTTTTAATTAATTATAAATTATAATATTTAATTTTATGAATATGTATTATATATGTGTGTATATTTATTTATTTCTTTCTTTTTGAGCCAATTCAAGCCGAACAAGAGCGAACAAATGTTTGTTCATGTTAGGCTCATTCATATTTTGAGCATAAAAATTTGTTAATGTTTGACTCGTTAAGCTTAACGAACGAGCCGAACACGAACCGCTTAACAAGCCGAACACGAGCTGTTCGCGAACAACGAGCCAAATTGACAGCCCTACTCACAATCAAAATAAAGACATTGTTTATTTCTAATTATTTTCTTCTCACACTAATTTTCAAGTTCGAACACCCAATCAAATGTTAATATTATTAGTATATCAATCAAAACTAATACACCATTAGTTCACATTTCCCAACAAAAAAAATAACCATGGTCACTTAAATAAACCAAGGATATTTGGCAATAACCAAACCAACAAGCTACCATAAAGACAATCCTCCCAAATAACTCTACTGCCTTATCTCTAAAGAAAGCTAACGGGGCCACGTCACTTTATTGCACAAGGCCAAACCATCCACATTCATAATCAGCTGGCAACCATTTGCAACATCTCTACAGTAATGAAGCATCCTTGTCAATATTGAGCATAGCATAACGCATAACATGACTCAGCAGGAGTCCATGGCACCAGTTGAGCTATTTCAATAAGCCTCAATACAGGGACAAAGCATCCTTGCCTATAGTTTGCAGTGCCAGAGAGGCCATTTTGCCTCTTTAATCCATGCTGGCTCGTAAATTCTGTGTAGAGATGTCATTAAGGCTGAGCAGTCCTAACCCACTCAGCACAAACCCATAGATAGTGTGAAAAACAGTTCACTTATATAGTAATAGAAAGACAGCCTCTGACCATGGTTACAGCACCCCAATTCAACACAATGCAATTAGATCTCAGGGGAGAGAGCTCCCAGTAATGCAGGGTGGGAGATGGTTGTGGTACATAGCCGTAACCCTGCATCTACAAAAAGACGGCTTCCATGGCTTAAAAATAGAACCTCCCTGATACACTTGAAGCAAGGCTGGTGAAGATTTTATACAGGTTAATCATCCTTTACAGAAATGAAATATGTTGAGAATTTCAAAAAAATCCTAACAAAGAAGATTTCATCATTCTCAATAGTAATATCCCCTTTATACCCTACCTATTATCTGGAAAACAGTTTTGACAAATGTACTTTTACCTATAGTAAAATTTGAAAGAACTTAAAAAGAACAAACAGCTAAAACCTGGATAAAGGAGTTGTGATTTCTGAAAACAGAAGTATTCAGCCGTTAATACAACATTACAGTAAAAATATATAAATAATCACGTAAAGCAAAGGATTAATTCAAAAGCTCAAAAAATTCAATAATAGTCATGAGAACCATGCAGCATTCAATCAAATTGACTTAGTATGAAAAATTTTCAACCAAAAAAACAAAAAACATGCTTATTCAAACAGATCCTTCCGAAAGTCATTCCAAAAGAGCAAAGAAAAAATTAATAGTTTCAACAGTTAACAGAAATTTATGTATTTAACTCTATATGATAAGCAGCATTGAGATTTTGTTATTAATTGCTCATTAGAAAGTCCACATACATGATTGTTACCGAGTACATATAATCTGTTTCTGCAAGGAAGTATTGGATCATGTCTGAAATATAAGTCTAATAGTAACCTTTTTAATGTTCATCAATAGAAAGTGGCATGACTCAACATAAAATAATCAATCTTCATGAGAACAGGTTGTGAAGTTTATTATAGGTCGTATGTTATTATGTAAAAATAGAAGAGTGAAGCTTTCATTCTTCATTTTTTATCACACAAATGCATCTTAAGGCAATATGCATAAAGACAGTTAAGTGGTAACTGAGCAAGTTCACAAAACATACTTGTAAGAAGCAATCTCAGAAGAAAAGTTCTCTGATTGCTTTTCCAGCTTCAGCTCATTTGACCTTAGCCTGAGAGCCTATCAAATATGTAAGTCATAAGAAATTCGATTTATAAGTTACAAACCTAAAGTTAAGCCCAAGTTCACAAAGTCTTCCATTGATGTAATAAAAAAAAACTAGACCAAATAAGTGTCTGAACTAAGACAATTTAGTTCTGAACTTTTATATAAGATGTATTCCTCATTGTTGATCGTAAAACTTTAAAGAAAACGAGAAAAAAGGATTTAGATTAGGCATTACAAAATAAGCTAAACTTCAATATATATTATTAACACAATGATAATAGTAGTTGAGCCCATGTTCGCAAAGTCATTCATCCAAGGACTAAAAAAAAGGACCAGATAAGTGTGAACTAAAAAATTTAATTCTGAACTTTTATATAATGTTATCAAGGAAGATGCATTCTTAATTGTTGATGGAAAACTTCGAAAAGAAACCAGACAAAAAGGATCTAAATTAGGCATCACTAAATAAGGCTAAAATTTCAATATATATTATAACACAATTATAATGAATTTCTTTCGCATATACTAAGAATCATCAAATACAAGGTGCCAGACATCATCAAAATACAACTAAAAAGTGAAAAAAAAAAACCTAAGATATAAATCAGTCATTACTATATTAGACGATAATATGCATCTGTATTGCTAAATATTAAACAATAAAATAATAGATTTCTGTGAATATCCTTGGAAGTTGAGCTTGCATTTTTTTAAAATTATCATCATATTGTCTTCCATAACAAAGTACCTCAACATCCAATCATTCTACTCATGTTTAACTTTGTAATAAAAGAACCAGATATCATGTTATAAAATGTGATAATTATTTAGAAAATAAACAAAAAATCTACAAGAATATGATGCACAAACCAATGTTTTTAAAGCTCTAACCCTAATGTGCGATACACAAAAGCTCTATGTTGCTTTAATGCACAAAGAGCAAAATAAAGTGGCGCTTTACAAACTAGAGCAATTTGTGTCATATATACATATTATGTGCATACAATAGCCAAGCTTCAGCCAGCATTTAATAACAATAACTTTCAACCATCAAAAAGCAAAAAAGAAAAAGAAGAAAAATCTAAAATAAAAATAAGTAGTGGTGAAATTGTACTTACAAAAATTAAGAATACTGGTGAGATTGTGCCACCAATTGGAGACCAAATGGCGAAAGCAACGTGAAGTGAGAAAGAGTGTTAAGATGGGACATTGAGAAAGATTTTTGGAGAAAAGCATGTAAGCAAAAAGCTACTAAAGCCAACAGTAAGAATAAGTGAAAAGCGTACAAGAAAACTAGTATGTAAAAGAGCATGACGAGAAGACCAGCCAAGAAATAACTAGCTCAAGCAGGAGAGAATGTTGAACAAAGGAGCGATTACTCAATGACAATGAGAATTAATGAGAAAAAACTAATGTTTGTGCCTAGTTAATGTTGTAGATGATGAATCAAATCATGAAATCTGAACCTGTTGGGTAATGTGGAGACCTGATCCACCGAATTTAATTAGCTTCTTAATTAAGTATCTCACATACTGCTCACCTACCACACCCACCTACCGTTTACCTACCACATCCCACCTACCGCTCTCATGGTTTCTATAAATAGTCTCTTTTTGTTTAAAGGAAATGCAAGCCAAGCAAGGTCAAGCCAAGTCCTCTTGAGAGCTAAGAGAAAATGAGGAAGAGAGAGAGAAAGAGGAAGTGAGGGAAGAAAATAGATATTTTCTTGTAAACGTCGAGGCGCTCGACGGTAGAATTCCTCAAAGTAGTAAAATCTTCTGCAGTTCCGTGGACGTAGGCAATTTTGCCAAACTACGTAAATCTGTGTCACTTTGGTATTTTTTTCTGCGTGCAATTTTCCTCGTTCTATTTTTCGCTTTATTGTCGTCGTTTTTCACAACAACTGGTATCAAAGCATTTGGTTCAGATATAAGGAAGAACGATGGGCGGAGACGAAGTGATGACATCGAGGATCGAGAAGTTCAATGGCACAGATTTTGCTTACTGGAGGGTGCAGATAGAGAACTACCTCTATGGGAAGAAACTTCATCTTCCGTTACTGGGAAAAACGACCAGAAAAGATGGACGAGGCGGAATGAAATATGTTGGATCGACAGGTTCTAGGGGTTATACGATTAACCCTATCAAGATTGGTTGCCCAAAACGTCATTAAGGAGAGGCCTAATGTAGATCTCATGGCGGCTTTATTAGGTATGTATGAAAAGCCATTGGTGAATAACAAGGTGCATTTGATGAAAAAGTTATTCAACTTGAAGATAGTGGAAGGTGTCTCTGTTGCTCGACACCTGAATGATTTCAATACTATCACAAGTCAATTGTCATCTGTTGAAATTGATTTTGATGATGAGATACGTGCATTGATTTTGTTGACATCATTGTCAAATAGCTGGAAAGATATGAGGATGGCAGTTAGTAATTCTGCAAGTAAATCCAAACTGAAATATGATGATATTCATGATTTGATTTTGGCTTAGGAGGTGCGCAAGAAAGATTCTGGCAAAATCTCAGGTTCGAGTACGGCACTGATTGTTGATTCCAATGGGAGATCACATGACAGAAACTCAAACCGAGGAATATCAAAATCAAAGTCTGGTGAGCAGGCAACCTGCTGGAATTGTGGCAAGGCTGGCCACATGAAAAAAAACTGCAGTAATCCTAAGAAAAAGGAGAATGATGACGCTAATGTTGTAACTGAAGAAATACATGATGCACTATTTTTGACAGTTTACAGTTCTGTTGATGACTGGATACTAGATTCAGGGGTTTTGTTCCATACATCTTCCCGTCGGGAGTTAATGCGAAATTATGTTGTAGGTAACTTTGGGAAGGTTTATCTGACTGATGGAAAAGCTCTGAACGTGGTGGGAATGGGAGACGTTGATATTGCACTCCCTAACAAGAGCAAATGGACTTTGCAAAAGGTCAGACGCGTCCCTGAGTTGAAGAAAAATCTCATCTCTGTTGGGCAGCTCAATGAGGATGGTCATTCAGTGGTGTTCTCAGATAGCACCTGGAATGTTACCAAAGGAGCATTAAGAATGGCTCGGGGTAAAAAAACTGACACACTATATATGACTACAGGTTTACTGAGACGTGGACACATGAATCAGAGGTGCATTATGAGGAAGCAGAATGTCAATTTCCTGAAAAGTGGCAGAGCGCCAAAGGCAAAAAAACCGGACTTTGTACAGACAAATGGTTGAGAACCACAGAGTTATGAAGAAATCTTACAAAATGAGAATTCGAGCAAGTGGGAGCTGACCAAGGAGGAAATGGATTCTCTGCCAGGGAATCAGACTCGGGAGCTGGCAGAACATCTACCAAGAAAGAAGGCATTGCACAACAAGTGGGTGTACCAGGTGAAAACTGTGTTTGGTGGCAGTAAGAGGTACATGACTGGACTTATTGAAAAAGGCTTTCAGCAGGAGCAAGATATTGCTCATGCAGTGGGATTTATAAGCATATACAATAGTAACTCAGGAAAGAGTTTGGTGGTTCGAGGCAACGTTTACGGTGATATGTCAACTGAGGGTGTTACTCGTGAGACGCTGAAGTTGTGCTGGCATGAAGACGGGGGTTTCGAGTTGTAGAGGTGGAGGATATCATGTTTGAGGAAAATGTCGGTACAGCTAATAGATGATGTAGCTAGTAGATAATGCAGCTAGTAGTTGATGCATTCAGTGTCTCAGTTTCTAAATAGGAGAATTGTTGGGTGATGTGGAGACCCAGTCCACCGAATTTAATTAGCTTTTTAATTAAGTATGTCATCTACAGCTCATCTACCACATCCCACCTACCGCTCACCTACCTCTCACCTACCGCTCTCACGATTTCTATAAATAGTCTCTTTTGGTTTAAGAGAAATACAAGTCAAGCCAAGTCCTCTTGAGAGCTAAGAGAAAGAGGAAGAGAGAGAGAGGAAGTGAGAAGAAAATAGAGATTTTCTTATAAACGTAGAGATGTTCGACGGTGTAATTTCTCGAAGTAGTAAAATCCTCTGCAGCTCCATGGACGTAGGCAATTTTACCGAACCATGTAAATCTGTGTGTCGCTCTAGTGTTTTTTTCTGCGTACAATTTTTCTCGTTTCATTTTTTGTTTTATTGCCGTCGTTTTTCACAATTGAACCAAATTTCATTTTGAGTTAAAGCCAAGTAATCAGTGTTATAGCACAACACAGTGAAGCACTGCGACAAATGCACATTGTTGTAATGTTCAGCTTCACGAGCAAGTGATGTGCTAGCCCAACGCATCGCTTTGATTCACTTTGCCCCACCCCTAAAGCGCACTTTTAATAACAATGCCATAGACAATTCGGCATTTGTGACTTTCTTATGCATCCGGCCAAAATTAATGGCTCTTAATGGAAAATTAACATGATTCCCTGCTAATTTATAAAATAAGCCATTCAATACTAAAAGTAGGGAAGCAAAAATGAGCAATAAAAAGACTAGCATACATAATAGGAAGGGATCAGCTATTTCTCATAGATTATATTTCATGTCAGGTATATTTTAACGTAGAATTTCAATCTACAATAAATCAGCGAAGAAAACAGAAAGCAAGAATGATAAGCTATTATAATCAAAAAGCACGACTTCAGCAAAAAGTAAATTTTCTTTCATTTAGAGCTAAGTTTTATGCAGCACAAAATAAAGCATTGCTACTTGCTCAAAAAAGTCTTAAGTACATGGTGTTGTTTGAATTTAAAAAAAATGGTAACAAACCAAGTACATAATGAATAGTTCCAACTACCTTCTCCTCCAACCCAATCACTTCAGAAGCAAGTATTTTTGCTCTTTCATCAGCAGCATCGCATTCTAGTTGTGCATTGGCATACTCCAATTTCAGAGACTCAACTGCCCGCTGTTGTGGACAAAAACAGTAGAAACAATGGTCTAAGCAAGAATTAAAGCTTATTAAAAAAGCCCGTCATTCACAGGCATAATGCAGCATGAAAATGCACTCTTGTAAATACTGGATAAAACAATGAACAAGATCATCAAAGAGAAAGTAAAATGTACACTGCGAGAGAATCAGGCTCTTAATAACATAAGAAATTTTATACCAAGGAGAGAAAAAGAAAGAATAAGTATGATTATTTCCGTGGAAACAAGGAAATATCTCGTGTGATTACAATGCATTATAAAGGTTTCTTTTCAATGCTTTCTAAAAAAGTAGCAAGTTCTGATAGAAATGAAAATAATTAAACCAAAAATGAAAGCATGAGAAAGGGAGATTAAAAACTGAAAAACAAATCTCCAAATGCCTAAACAAGTCTGTTTAAAACAGTTTGAAGAATAAAAAAAATGGGAGGTCAAAAGACAAACAGGAATCGGTGAGAGTTTTGTCATCAAAAGTGCACACGCACTGTTGACCAACAACTCATTAAATGAAACAGAGAACCAGTTCTAAAGCTGTGGTGATTGGAAGCACAAACGCATTTTGGGCAACTATTTTAATTTTGAGTGGCCTTCATTGAAAATATTTATGAATTTTAAATCATTTAGAAATCTTAATGATGTTAGTTTTATGGATTTAGTTGAAAGTGCCAAATCTAAAGCCTGCCTGAAAAGGCAACATTTGGTTTATAACAATCTAAAATGCTCCGTGTTCTTAAGTTATGGCAAACAAAATATTACAGACCCTTGCTGGAAAATCTGTCTGAGTTTTTAATGGTAAGTGTAAGTTACGTTGCCTCAACATAGGCGTTATGTTACAAATAAGATACCTTTGTTCTTGTCATTATAAATTTTCTACTATACCAAGGTTTTAGAGGATATGGATTCAAATATTCAATAACGAGTGACCGCTAAGAATTCTTGCAAAATAAATTCTCTTTCACATGGATTTAAATCATGGTTCCATTTGAAAAGATTTAAGGGATAGGCAAAACTTGCTTGCCAATTGAGTTTTGTGTTTACATTAAATACTAAATCTTTGTGTTTTCCTCGTTGTCTCTTAGTAATTTCTTGATTTCTCTCATTTTGAAAGTGAGATTGGAGCTTGCCGAATGATAAAATTGTTAGGATTGTAGAACCTTACCTCCTGTGGTTAGTGCTTCTAAAGTAAAGCTGTCCTCATCAAACTCTTATTTCGTAGCAGTATCTATTTGCATAATTACATCTTGAAAAATCATTTATCTCTGCTCACAATTGAATGTTGGCCTATAAAAAAGAAGAAAACTAAGTGTTGCTAAAATGAGAAAGCATAGGTGGATGAGTAACTTTACACTTAAAGACAAAATAAGAAAGGAATATATCCGTGAAAGAATTTGTCACAACCTGGCCCGAAGCTTGAAACTAGCCAAGGCGGGTACAAGCGGTACGAAGCTTGGAACTAACCAAGGTGGGTACAGACGGTAGGAATCATTTTTAATAACTAATATTTAAATAATGAAAGAGTCACTAAAGAAAGTAAATTAAAGCAGTACAATTAATTTACCTCATTATTTATTGTCACACACCTTTTAAATAAAAATTTCATATTCTGTCGCTCGTCTTTTAAATCACTTAATTAAACTTGAGATTTTAATTTAAAATAACAATGAGTTAACTAAAACTAGTGAATACTCACACTCTTAGCCTACAGTAACACAATGAAAAAGAAAAAAATTTGCATGTATGTTAAGCTCTTAAAAAATCAGTATAAAATATTTGATAATTTATGAATACAATTACTCACGATATTTATAACAATAACATATTTTATATATTTGAATAATCGTCACAGGAACACCGTATAAAAATTACACCACTTAAGGTACTTTAATATCAATATCATTCTCCATTTATGTGAACAATTACCTGAGTGATCTGCTAATACCATAAATAGGTGACTCCATCATAATATGCATACGCATATAGTCAATCTACACAGTTCATAAAATTTACAATTTCATATTACTCAATATGTAATAGTGACTTTGCATAAAATTTTTCATAATGGGAGATTACAAGTATTTATATTAAAATGATCAATAAAATTTAAGGATAGAGGAAACAAAAAGAATGAATACTAATTCAAACAACTGGTACAAGAAAGATATAAAAATGAAACTATGATTTAAGAGTATGAGTACTCACCTCAATCAATGATTCTTTTGGCAAATATTCAATTCACTTATCTCCTATGAAAACCTAAAGTCAAATGCATAAAAAATTATTATTAATTTATTCGATATTAATCTTATTATTAGAAAGTAACTTACCTTTATTTTACCATTGATATATTTTATAAGGCAAATATTCTATTCACTTATCTCCTATGAAAACCTAAAATCAAATGAATAAAAAATTATTATTATTTTATTAGATATTAATCTTATTATTAGAAAGTAACTTACCTTTATTTTACCATTGATATATTTTATAATAATAAATATTTTATTATTATTATGTTAATTATTATCTTAATTTCATAATATAAATTTAATTATTTCTTTCAAACAATTTAAACTTAATAAAATATTGATAATAAAAAAGTTGGTTCTCCTAAGTTTGACTTTTTAATTACTTTATGTAATTTATATCTTTCCATTTACTTTATATAAATATGTGTACATTTATAATATGGAACAATTTATTATTATTATTATTATTATTATTATTATTATTATTATTATTATTAATTTCTTTGAATTTATTATTTTAGTTCATAGCTTTAATAAACAAACAATACTTAAATAAATTATACCCTAATCTTTCTTTGTTGCTTCCACCCTTTTCTTGATCCAAAAGTGAAACTTCTATAGTTTGAATCATGATTTAATTAAAATTTATTATTATTAATTAATAATTAATGATATAATAAATTTATAAATTAATATTTTAAAACCCTTACCTTTCAAAGGTTCAGTCTCCCCTTCCCGCATGCAAAGATCATTCTTCCTCTGCTCGCAAGATCTGTCTCCTACCTACATGCACGAGAGCTCCTCTCTTCTTCCTTTGATCGGCTAAGGCTTGAGACGACTTCTTCCTCACGGTACTCGCAGTGAGCGTTGGCATCTTCACTTCATCACTTGCCCTAAAAACATGCCCTCCTTCACATCAAAGCCCTTGACGTTCTAATTGGAATATTATCTTTGATAAGATAACCACACAACTTTTCCTTCTTCTTTTCCCGCTCCCAATCTTTCCTCCACCTCCCTTCATACACGTCCATTTATAGAACAAATCACCCCTTCCACATTTCTGGCTGCTCACTTCATCTTCCACTCTTCGACTCCCTTGAGAAGATAAAATGAGGCGTTTACGATCTTTCTCACTTACAAAAATTTTATCCTCGAAATATATAAACAAACCAAAATTCATCTTTAATTAAGCATGTAAACATGAACTATGTAAAAATTTCATGGTGAAAATTATGGATCATTTATTAAGATGAAAAGTGATCACTATGAAGTAATAATTGATACAAGGCGGCTCAAATATAGCCCCTTTATCAAAAAAATCAAGATAAAAACATGTCTAAAATAACACACAAAATTTACTAATAAAGACGATGAGCAAGAAAAATTCAATGCTAATAAAGAATTGGTCTACAAGTAAGACAATTTTAGAGGAAGAACTTGCATTATATAAGAAGAAATTGAGAAATACCCTAACATACAAAAAGATAACATGAAAGAGATGATGATCTTGAGCTTTCATTCGATGGACCACATCAGCCATTCACAATAAAAATCAAATTTAAAATGCCGTATATGAAAATTCCATTGATGCCAAAAAGCATTACACATTGACGGATCAATTGAGACCTACTGCAATCTCAAATAATATATATTCAAAGAAAAATTGTTGTTTGCCCATCAAAAATTTGGCAAATATGCGCAGACACAGTAAAACTTTCATCTCTAGCGAGTGTACCAGAATGTTACCAGGGGACAATCCAAGATATTGCTCTATCAAGAATTCTATCATTTGGGGTATTAGTGAGAAAGATGAAATGCCACAAGCTGCAAAAATGATGACAAATCTGTGCAAAAATATAAAACAAAGTTCAAAGAGACCAGATCTCAAAGCTAATGTTTTGTTCGAAGACATCTCTATTTTGACCAAGCGTCTAGTTGAGCTGCATTATAGCATCCCAAATGAACTCCTCTTTCTCTTTAAAGATATTGATCAAGCAAGTGTGTTTGTCATAAAAATTCGAAGAAAGAACATCCTAAAGACAGCAAAAAAATTGTCAAGAAGAAGAGGCACCAAATGCGTTCTGCCAAAGTTAACTCCATGACAACCACTTTTCTACAAATAAAATGCATTATGATAATTGCTGAATTTAGACAAATAATAAAGTGATGCATATGTCTAAAAATGTTTTCAAATAAATCAAGAATGAGGTTGAAGGGAAGGCGTCTACTACTGCTATTGACTCGGAACAAACATTCAAGTTGATGAACAAACTCGATTCAAACCTTTGCTTGATGGTAATTTCAAAGGTTAATTAGTTGATTTTGACAACCAAACCTACTAAGCTTGAGGAATTGTTGACCTCATGGATGGTCAAGCTAAAAGTAGTAAATGTCATCTTCGACTTAAAGAGTCTTATAACTTGATCTCTGCATACTTGGCCAAGATTTTGGGAATCAAAACAATTCCTCAACAGCATGCCTTTCCTCTCAATTCGATTGAAGACTTAATGATGAGATAGATCAATATTGTCACATTAGCTTCGCCATTACTTGAGAGTTCATTGATGAAATAATGTGTGAAGTGATACCTCTCGATACTTACACGAAAACCTTTGGAAGCTTAAGGCTTTGGGACCCAGGAGATTACTTTACCAAAGAGTGTAGCAATATCATCTTCACAAAGACAGTGTTCGAAGCACCATAAACAAGAAAAAGGAGTGTTAACTTTTGAATATAGTGGCCATTAGACAAATGAAGAGAACTATAAATGTGTAACAATGTTTCGTTCAATTATTCATTTGATAGAAAACAGCCTACGACTATTAAAAATAATGGTTAAAAAATAATTGGATAATTGAGGGTTAGAGAATGGAAAAGTATTAACTTAGGTACTTTAGAAACGATTTTGGTACTTTAGAAACGATTTTGGTACTTTAGAAACGAGAGCCAAAATGCATTAATTATTCCAATGCAAAACAATTCCTAGTTTAGATTTATCGAACCTTAGAAGACCTTTGAAATCAAGGTTGATACTTTCAGATCTGCATTTGATGCATTTCTAATAAAAAAAAATGGCAGCATGTAGTATGCTGGACTGGGATGTTGTAAGGTGATTAGAAAAATAATCCAACATATTATAAGGAATTTTCCAAACACACGAAGTTCTGAATCGTTGCCATACTTATCTACTCTATTAAGAAACAGTGATTCAAGCAAAACACAAGCCACTTTAATATAACAAATGCAAACAAACCTTCCACAAGCTTCATGTGTGAAGTGGAAGATGTATTTACAACGATTTAGGTTAGCCATCACATACAAGAAATACAAAACAAGATGGTTGATATGACCTCGTGATCATCGATGGCACATTCATCAATGTACAGCTACAATCTTCTCAGCATTGAGTATGCTAAACTCTACAAGCCTGATATGAACTTTTGAGATGTTCAGGAGAAGCCGACAAATATACCATAAAAATGGACTATTCTACATAGATACTTAACCCTTGTACCTAGAGAAGGCAATTGACTGAAATAGAAGAGAGAAGCGCAGACTTCCAAGGTGGACAGATACTTGGGAATGGCAAATATGTCTTTTAACTTGCAGCAATACATTATTGGTTGAGTACGCATCTCTAAGTAACCCAATTCTTGGGATAGTGCATACTCTCTTGCAAATCAAAGCATTCAAATAGAAAGCAAGAATTTTACACCCCATTGCCAGTACTGCTTAGCAATTGAAAAGCATTTATATCTAGTTCAAATGAGATCTGCCAGTGAACTATAATGGGCATAACTGCGTGTTCGTAGTGGCGATGATATTATTGAAAATGATAATACTCTTTGTCGGCACAAAAAGAAAGTTTAAAGGAAAGTTTGGGAGGTCGCCCGTAAGAAGCTGTCGGTCGCCGGAATCGAAATCCCATCGTCCGCTTCGGAAGGACGTTTTAATTTACGTATATGTATATATGATTTTAGAAAAATATGAAATCAAACTGACCTCATATTTTTCGCAGTTTAAATGAAAGAGCACCCCACCTCAAATCCTGTATCTATCCCGAGGGATAAACACAAGACTTCAGGATGAGGCTCGATCAAATAAACTAAGAAAGATATGACATCTGTTTAGTCTGCGAAACCGTTTTATTTGCCGACAAGTTCCCCTATTTAATACAAAGAATTAAATAGGGTTTATTTTAGGCTGAGTTCGGAAAAGCTTCATATAAGGGCAAGCCCCTATAGTTAATTACATCTTAAATGACCGAAGTCACCTAAGAAAACTCTCGATAAAAATCAGGGAATAACGTCTTCAAAGAAGTCAAAAGGATAGGACTTTTCAACGAAATCGGACGAAGAGGTGTGAAAAGGGAAAGGCTCAAATCTGGAACATTGCTGAGGAATCCAAATGAAGAGAAACTAGGGGAAGCCACAGATCCTGAGGAGAACCTCAGTGACTTCCCAGTCTATGTTATGATTTGGCTCCAATTTTGAGAAGAAATTATTAAAGTGTTTCATCCTGTCATTTTTATTTAATTAGGGTTTATATTTGCGTGACAAGGTCACACAAATTGCCTAGAAGATATGAGGGTTTACGTCGTATCGGACGACAACCTCGGAACCTAGAACGAGTTAGGGCTCAAATCGTACAGCAGAGCTATACGAATGCCTAAAGAAAATGTGGAGGATTTACGTTGCGCTAGGCAAACAACCTCGAAATCCTATGGATTGTTGTTTAATTTCTAAGAAAAGGACTGGTTTTGCTGGGGAAGACATGTTCTGCTGTTGAAGATGGTCGTGTTGCCCACCGCACTAGCTCCAAGCTCCTCGACGTGACGAGTTTAAGTTTTCTAGGGTGTCCAGTTATAGAGTCAAATCAGCGGGTCCTATGGTTGTAGTCCTCTAAACATCCTATGTAAAAAAAAAAGGTAAACATGTTTAAAGTTATAAAATGTAAAACGTGCGATGCAGGAACGAATAGTAGCATGCAAGTGGAACAGTAGTAGGCAAAAGCAGGAACAGTACAATATGCTATACATGAAGAATAGTAGCAGGTAAAAACAGGAGAAGTATAACATGCTATACAGGGAGAACAGTAGCAAGTAGAAATAGGAGTAATATGACATGCTATACAGGAAGAACAACAGCAGGTAGAAACAGGAAAATTAAGTGCTGTAAAATATAAAGCAAATATATACGCTTGTGAGATCCGATGTTCCTTAAGCATAGCAAACTACATGCACCTCAAAAAAAAAGCAAAGTCCGGAGGAAAACGTCATCCAGGAAATCCGAAGAAAAGCGAAGAAACTCGAGAGACTCGACGAAAAAGACTAAAGTAAAAGAAAATCCTCAAAACTCCTGGGGAAATTCCGAAAGAAAAGAAAAGTAATACGAGTGTCTCGCCCCAAAACTTCGATAAAACAAAAGGAAAATTCGGATGAGGGGGACCGCAAGCACTCGTATGGGACTAGGCTCAGCTATATTTATTCTCGAGGGTCCACGAAGGCTACTCGGTCACCCGAATATATAGAACCCGTCACTCGTCTAGAAGTGTGTCTTGAACCTCACCTAGGGAGCTATTTCCCTGCCTAAACAGGTATTCGTCAGGTGGACAACCAATTTTAAAATGTATTTTTTAAAATTCATGTTTTTGACATACACACAAATTCTTAGACATGCAAAGAGAAGTTATTAATTTTGTTTCGTATAAAAGTATATTTTCGTTTGAAAATGATTTATCAAAACTTATCTCTTTTTTTATTAGAAATTTTTGTTGTTCACGAGTCGATTACGCTACCGGGCATAGGACTGCCAACAACCTGAGGAGGTTCGAGCCGACTACCGCTAGACTTATGTCGGTGAAGGATACCATATCCTATTGTTCATCAAATGTCTGGATCTTGATGTTATAGGGTAGGGTATCTTTCTGCTCTATCTTCGGTGTGCATTTATCATCAACGTCGTACGCCCCAAAACGACTACTTGCGACCTTGCTTGGTGGTTTCACGTATAGCAAAAGGTTATACGTGGACACTTATGCATCGGACATAAGCGTCGAAAACCGAACCAAGAAGCAAGGAAATAAAAAAACAAAAATAAGGTGAGAGAGAGGAGACACTAATCCATCTAAAACACCGAAAAGGAGACTGGATCAGTTCTCAAAAACTCCTATCGAAAAGACATGGAAAAGTAGGGCCCGAGGTCTTTCCTAACAAACATAAAATATCGCTTCGCGCTGATTCTCCAAACCCCAAGAACACAGGATTAATCAAATCAATCAAATATTCTCCCAAATAAAACTTACAAATCCTCCCCAAATCCCAAAGTTGATATCAAAATCTTTCAACTGTCGAATTAATCCATCACCTCACATATCAAACAAGCATAGAAATCTTCTCATAAAATTATATAAATGCTCACGATCAGGATCGTCACAAAGAGATGAGCAGCAGGTAGGACTCACGGCCAGGGTCAGCAGAGAAGAGGAAACAGCCCACAAGGCTCAAAACCAAGGGCAACTTAAAAGACAACAGGTAAGGCTTATAGTTAAGGCAACAAAGAGGCCCAAAAGAACCGATAAAACTCACGATTTAAGGCAGCAAAGAACAACTGCAAAAGCCCACGACCAGAGACCATCCAAAGCACAAAGGGGCTCACGGCCAAAGCCAACAAGAGGACCACCAAAGGCAACTATGCCTCCCTGAAAAACTGAAAGGATAACTGAAATAATTCTAGTTTTTAGGATGACAAACTTGATTCATACATGACATTCAAGCCAATCGAGCCTAGCAAGAAGGACCAAATCACACCCAATGACCTATAATAGGCCTCTCGGGTAAGGACCAAAAGGGGAGGCTGGTTCAACCACATCACAAACCCACGGCTAGGCACCAAGCAAGCATCAAATTGCGACCTCATAAACTGCCAAATTAATCCATCACAACCATATAACAGTCTTCGAATGGAGACAACATAGCACCTCCAAAACAGATTCTCGAGCAAGAGCCGAGACCAACAAGAATCAAAAAGAACCAAGCCATCCCTCTGATAGGGATTAAAATCAGCAAAGTCATCTCTCGGGTAAGGGCCAAACAAAGCAAACCAAGACCCCCAACTAGAGCCAAACCGAGCCCAGCAAGGCTAAACAAAACAAACACAGCTCCCCATTTAGAGCCAAACCGAGCCCAGCAAGAACCAAAGTCGAGCCATTCAAAGCCCAAAACCGAGCCTAACTATATCAAAATCCAGACTCCCATAAAGCATTAAAGATCCAACCATTTCACCCCAAAAACAGTGACTTCAAATCAAGCCAAAACCAAGTTCAACAAGAACCCTAAACCAAATCCGAGTTCAACAAGAAACAAGAAGCCAAAATCTAGCTAAACGAAAACCCAAAAGCCAAAGTCAGAGCTCAACAAGATTAAAACAAGCCCAATCATTGATATAATCGAGCCATACAACATTACAGCTCTAGCCATTTTAAGCTCAAGGAACGACCTGCATATCTAAATATGATTTCAACAGATATTTGAACAGAGGTGAGGCATCACGAGGGGCTAAGTCAAGCCCTCAAAACAAGCTACAGCATTTTCAAATTAAATAAATTCCCTCGTAGCATACATTTCGAGCCAGAGAAAGCAACAGGAAGCCGAAATCGAGCCTCCAAACATGCGTATAGCAGTAAAATACACTCCCTAGTATTCATTTTAAGTGAGAACAAGTCATAATATGCCGAAGCCGAAACCTCCAACATGCTTGCAAGAGGAGCAAAAAAAATCATTTCAAAGTCATGCTTTAACTCCCTAAATGTTTCCAACGTAAACATGTCACGCGAACCATTAATATGCCATAGCCTTCCTAGTTTAAGCAAATAACCAAGTTTAGCTCTTAAGACATGCCCACATTTCATTTCCAAATGCACTTGAAGTGAATATCTCAAAATATATCCAAATAAAATGAATCAGCATGCTATATCCTCCATTTAACCGAGCAAGAAGAGGTTCGACAGAGGAAAAAAAAAAACTCAGGAAACCAGGGCACAGGAAAGAAAGGGAAGAAGAGGTACCTCCTCAATGCAAATGTAAAGCACAACAACGCAAGAAACCACCTCAAAGAAATGCTCTCCCAGAGAAATTCCCTCTCTAATCTCCTCACAGCAGAAAATACCAACTCTCTTTTTTTTTTTTGCAAACTTTTTTTTCAACCACCTCAAAATCAAAGGAAGCTATCCTTATATGCAGAGAAGAGGGGAGAAGAGAAAAGAGATCACACCCAACGGTCCACGGCACTCGAATCGGGCCAAGAAGAGAAAAGGAAAGCTCCCTGCTCACAGAAGGCGAAGCCACCGAAGTCTCTCGGACCGAGCGCGAGAGTAATGGCAGCGAGGGATGCATCGGGAAGAGGAGAAGAAATGTCATTCCAGTGTACCAGGGAGCAAGCTTCCCAGAGTCAAATTACCAAGAAAAGGAGAACCACAGCTCAGAGCGACTGGCGCGGCTTCGGGAAGGAAGGCCGCGGGCAGAAGAAAGTCAGGAAAGGACGGACGAGGTCAACCCTCTCTCGCATGGAGGAGAAACAGCTCGCTCGGCTCGAGACCGAGAAAGGGAAAGAGTCAGACACGTGAAAGGGAGAAGGGAGACAGAGCTCGGACGCAGAGAGTGGGGAGCTAGGGATTAAAGAGGAAAGGGGGAAAGGGTTAAAAAAGGTAATTAATATATATATATATATATAAATAAATATATATATATATATATATATATTAAATAAAACTCGATTTACTCGCGCGCGGCGACGTAACAAAATGGGTGTCCTCCCTGGGCAAAATCGACGTTCCGGACACGCCGGTGCAATCCGTTTTATCATCCGGGGTCGCTCGGACGACGTCGTCGACAATCGGGTCAAAAACGCGTCGAAATTCAAATTTCACATAATTTCGACCCGCGATCGATCGTCTCAAAAGGTTTACTCGAGCCCTCGACAAATAACAGTGCAAGCGATGCGAATTGCGGCGATCGGACACGTCGACTCTCCGAATTGCGAAGCTTCGTGCGCTCGGGAGTGCGAATTATGCATAAGGTCACCCTAAGGCTCAAAAAGGTCCTACAGGAATCCCTTTTGGGTTTTCTCATGTCGGTTTCATCCTTCTAAGTGCTAGAAGTCGATACCACACACACGAAACTCCAAAAGAAGACGGAAGTAGGTCGAACTAAAATGAGACGGGTCCCACTTCTAAGGTTCTAAGATAGTCGCAGGAAGACCCCTAAGGCTAGATCCTAACTCCTACAAAAATACTATACCTCACTAAAAATGAGGCCAACACTCTTTCGTCAAAATAAAGTTCCATAAAAGAAAAAATATACCATCACTTTTTGCTAGAAACACTTATAAAAACATCCAACATTCAATCTCAAATATCTCGATTCTTCCACAACAACTTCTAAAATTCAAGGCAGACCATGATGGATGCTACATCTAAGAAAAGCACAACATTTCATCTGCAAACTAGTCCAACTGATATCATTGCCAAAAGTTTTGCACATCTACTAAGAAATTTTATCTTTCGACATGTGAAGACATGAGATGAAACCTACATTGCATCTAATTCTCCTTTAATAGGGTGATTCACGGTTCTATAAAACAAGCACCATTTCAGGCATGTCCACAATACATGCCTCAAAGCCTTTTGACTGGAGTTCTCAACAGAATGGATAGTAACTCTTCAGAGTAAAAAAGAAGAGCTCAAAAAAAACTCGTACACTCCTGTAGTGAATCTAAATAATCCATTATAAGGTAGAGAAGGAAGTCAACAAGACACACATCAATATTGTGTGTCCGCATGGAGGCATTAAGTTGAGAAGAAATTTGAAAAAGGAGATCTTGTATGGCTTCACAATAATCAGAAGTAGTTGAAGGGGGAGAGAGGAAAATAAATCAATTAGATATAGGTTGTCCAAGATATTTATGAAGATCAAAGATGGAGCATGATAGTTAGCATTGCATGCCAATAAGGATATCTACTAAGTGATGAATGTGGAAAACCTAAATCCATTTGATCCTTAGATATTAGATGATAAGGTGGAAGACGTTCCACCCCCCTCTCGATGACTTGCAACTAGGCTAAACCTATTAGCTAAAAAAGTACAAATTTTTTAAGAAAACCTAAACTTTATGAAGCTAGACATCCGTCAAGCCCCATAGACGAACGATGTGCATAATGATCGAGCACAAAAAAAATGCACCAATAAGGTATATGACCAGCAAATAAGAAAGAAAAGGAGTGACTAACTGTCATAATGAAAAAGTTCAAGGAAAAAAAATGCACAAAATCAATTTTAAAACTATAGCAGTACTCAACTAGATTGAATGGAATAAGATTTCAAAAGCTGACCAAAAATAGTTAGGATACGTATAAACATGATGACGATTTATCAAGCTGAAAAATAACTTATTACTAAGGGGTTCTTGAGATCGTGTTGCATAAGAATGTCTTCATTAATTTGAAAAACCGCATGTTTACAACTTTTTCAATAGTCTTCCTGATTGTTTTTCTATTAAAATGTGTTTCAGCTCACCTGAAGAGGGTCAAAAAAATCAAAAAGGCTCTTAATAGACTAAGGGCCAGTTTGGGGCAGCTTATAGATGCGGCGGCGTTTGTTTGTTTGTTTCTCGCGACTGTACCGCTTATTTGAAAAGGACATATTTCATTTTATATTACACGCAGACCGTGTTTTTCATCCTAGGTTTTACAACGGTGCCCTCGGGCCGAAGTCGCTCCTTTCCTCTTTCGGCACTCCTCTCCTTCTCCTTGGTCGAAGTCGCTCCGCAGGTAAAGTTTTCTCCTCCCTCCGCTCTTCTCGTCCTTCTCCTAATTTGTTTTTCCTGTAAGTTTCTTCTATGGAAACTATCGGTGAACATGGAGTAGTTCCACTTCAGGGTTGATGAATATTTATTGTGGAAATGTAGATCCAGTGGTTTTCATTGAATGTGGAGTTGAATGTGGGGGAAATGTAGATCTGTGATTTCAACTTATTTTTAAATGTTTCATCTATGATTTGAGTGAATGTGGGGGATTTCCTATTGTTTCTGTGGCTATGAAAAATTGAAAACATAATCAATCTTTCTCCTGCTGTGGAAAAATATTGGAAATTTTTAATCCTTTTTTTTTCTCCTGTTGATCGATGCTAGTTTCTTATGAGGGGTGTCGATTTTGCAGTTTACTGATTGCTTTTGAGCTTTTGGAGGTAACTTCTATGAACTTTCATGGGTTCAATCTTTCTGATAACTCATTCACTAGCATATATGTGCCTCATTTCCTAATCACATTTGATGTGCTGAAGGATACGATTTATGGTTTTATTCCTATAGATTTGGTGAATTGCAACCATTTGGAATTCCTTTGGGAGGCGCCGCTCAGTGGATGAACTGATTGGAAAAATATAACTCACTGATTTGGGTCTCCTCAACCCGTAACCTCATGGCTTGCTGTTTTTTTTTTCCCTTGGGCAATCTGAAACCTTCCATTTACAAATGTGCACCCAAACTTTCACATGAATATTCATGATATTTCGATTTGATGCTCATGCATAAGAATTGGACAATAATGGTATATTTGTTTAAAGATTCAAGGACTTTGCATAGAATCAATGATTACCTTTTTTATAAGTGTTTGATGTGTAAATACATAATAATTGTGTGTTTTATATGCAAATGCTTATAAGAATTTCTCTTATGTGTAGCGGGGGTCAATGAGTTTATTAGCAATTGAAGGATTACTTTCTTTGGGAGTGTTATTACTGTGAATGAAATTTTCATGCATGCCATGGAATTCTTATACATTTACATATGTAACACCTAAACTTTCATTTGTTCATGCATGCTAGCCCCTATATGATGAAGTTGTTTTTAAATCTATAAATGCATAGGAACTTAAATGCTGAGTATGTAAATCCTCTTTTTCTTTTAAATATGAACATTTGCACTACTTGGTCAGGAAATCATAAAGGCATACAATTGTTGAGAAATGTTTGGACACCAATGTGTTATAAACATGGACACCAATGTGTTATAAGCATGCATTTGTCAGAGGTTTCATAGAGACGATTCTTGAATACTGCAAACCGAAGACTGCACCACCACCAACACCAACAACAAACAACTACTTAATTCATGAGTGCCTTAAAATTTTAAATACATATCTCGGTGTTAAGGAAGATGAACTCATGTATTTAAAATATGTGAAGTTGCTAGGGAATTCCACTAGTATGCAGTTCTTCGCAAATTTGGACCCAAAATTTCGTCTTTCTTACCTCCGCTCTTTTATGAATGACTGATGATGGTTGACAGTTGTTTTTATTTTAGAACCAGTAGTTGTAATAATTATGTGATGGACTATTTGCTTATATGTCTTCTTTTAACTTTATGTCATTGTTTGTGTCGTTACAGTTTATGTCTTCGTTTAACTCTCACACTGTAGTATCTTTTCCTAATACTTCAAGTCAACATTATATATTTTTAAAAATATATGATTTACCACATTTTATAGAATGGATGAAGAACAACTTAACAACAACCGCATAGTCGCTCTAGCCCTTATCTTCCTACACTACTACTATCATACATATGTTGACCGAACCTCTTTAATGACATCAAGTCAGATTTGGGATAAATGGGTCGGAGAATTATTACATGGACACCCGACAAGGTTTGCAAACATATTCCGTATGACCAAGGTTATATTTCTCGACCTGCTTAATGAGCTTCGGGACCTTCATCGATTACACGGGTCATCAAGAACAACTGCCAGAGAGGTATTGGCAACTACCCCGTATATCTTATCCCAAAATGAATCAATTAGAGGAGCTATGGAGCGGTTCCAATATTCCTCGGAAATCATTAGTAGATATTTTTCTGTAGGTTTGAATGCGTTGGTGAGTCTGGCATACAAGATAATAAAGCTCAATGATCCGACATTTCAGACCATTCCCACACAAATTGCAAATGACCCTGATACATGCCCTTCTTCAAGGTAAGTGCCCAACACAATATTCATTATAAATAAAAAGCGTATTTTGATTTTGAATGGTTTATGGGTACTTTATGCGCCACAGGACTGTATTGGAGCTATTGATGGAACACACGTCGATGCACGCTTGTCTCATGCAGAGAAAGTCGCTTACATCGGACGGTGTAGATCTCCAACACAAATTATCATAGACGTGTGTGATTTCAATATGTGTTTTACTTTCGTGATAGCTGAATGGGAAGGCAGCGCACACGATAGCCGTGTTTTCAAGTTTGCTACTAGGAACCTAGAATATGAGTTCCCTTACCCTCCTCTTGGTACGTATATTTGGGACATTAATTTTGTTTTCTTAGGCATACATTTATAACTAACATCACGCAACAGGTAAGTACTACTTAGTCGATGTCGGATATCCCTTACAAAATGGGTTTCTTAAGCCGTATCCAGATACAAAGTATCACATATCAGATTTTGTAAGGTCCAGTGCTGTAGCACGCGGGAAAAAAGAATTATTCAATAAAAGATATTCATCACTACGAGGCGTAATTGAACGATTGTTTGGAGTGTGGAAGAAAAAATGGGTAATATTGCGTGATATACCCACTTATCTGTTTCCGAAACATGTTCAGATTGTAGTGGCTACCATGGCATTGCACAACTTCATTAGACGACATCCTTTAAGAACTGATGCAGAATTTGTCGTGGTTGATGCGGACTTAATACAAATTCCCCTTGAAGCATTCGAGTATCATATTGGCTGCACCATACCACAACTTACAATTGATTCACCTGAGACAAACACAAGATATGGTGAAGTGGCATCTGAAATGGCAACTTTGAGAGATGAAATAGCTGACGAGATTAGTGAAAATGTTAATTAATATATTCTAAACCTTTGCAAAACAATTATGTTATTATTTTGGTTGTACATCACTTGTTTGAGTTATTATATGGTTGCTATGTCATTACTTTGATAAGGGAGAAGTTTATTATTTATTTTATCCATGTTTCTAGAAACATGTCACTGCTCAAAATGTTGAAGTTTTTACTATAAATAAGGATAGAAGTTGTTCGTCTTCTCGAAATGTTGAAGTTTCTACCGTAAGCTTTATTCTTATTATAGAGGCTTAAATCTTGATGCTATAGCTTTCAGTTCCTATGATTAGTAAGCTTTATTCTTATTATAGAGGCTTAAATCTTGATGCTATAGCTTTCAGTTCCTATGATTAGCGAGGCTTACATCTTGAAGCTTATTCTTATTAGAGAGGCTTACATCTTGAGGCTTTCAGTTCCTATGTTGAAGTTTTTTACATCTTGATGATATAGCTTTATTCTTATTAGAGAGGCTTACATCTTGATGTTATGGCTGCTATGACATGTTTGATCAGCTGCAAGAGGAGTGCAGTAAAAATTTGAATACATTTTCACATTGCAAATGTTTTTTGTGGGATAAAAACTATAGCTGCTTTATATGATTCTAATTTCCATTTATAAAATACCATCTTTTATTTTGTTTGAACGCTTTTATGGAGTCATTCGCTTGTAGCTGATGGTTGTTTAGGTGTAAGTGGTTCTGCTCTAAATATAAGCAATATGTCTGTAGCTTGGATGGCCCTATACGTTAAGGGCAACCGCTACTATGGTATGATTATGTATGGAATTAAATGGGTTTTGGGAGATTGGGAATGAGGATGTTAAAACTTTGGTGGCGTTTTAGATGGACAGGCTTTTTCTTCCTTGGTTTTTACTGAATGGAGAACAGCAAATGCAAATAGTTTATGTAGCTTGGATATTTAGCAAACTTTGGGCATATAGCAAGCTTTGGGTGTTAGACTACTTGGTTATTTTTCTTAAGAATGGCAAATGCAAATAGTTTATGTAGCTTGGATATAAATAGTTATAATGCAATATGTATGCTCCTTATGAATGGCAATTTCTTTATAATTTGGGTTACTAGATGGAGTTGGAAATTCATCTTATAATGCTATGTATGTAGCTTGGATGGCCCTATGTTATGTATATAGCTTGGATGGCAACCGCTACTATGGTATGGTTATGTATGGGTTTTTGCTGCTATTCATGTCTTTCTGATAGCCCACAAAAGTTTTCTATATAAAGTTTACAGCACCTATATTCAGCAAACTTTGGGTGTTAGATGATTGTTGCATTTTCATGTTTGTTGCATTGTATATGTTAGTTCATGGGTTGCTGCATTTTCATTTTATCAATCTATTATATTTCTCACCCAGTGTATATGTGAGTTCATGAAGCTTCAAAATGCTAATTTTTTCCAATGGAAATGAACATGATAGTGATGCAATATTCGATATCATGTTCCTTGTAAAAAGTATCTATTCTCAAAGAATTTTTTGTATCTATTCTCATAGAATTCTCTGAGCTGCATCTGATGGGGCATTATCTTAACAGCTATTATGGTGGCTTGTCTGATTGGCATGAAGGACTTTATTTTTACATGGTCTTGATGTTTAGAGTAACTTGGATGGCCCTATACTTTAAGAGCAACTGTTCCTATGTATAAATTGATTGGAATTTATGTTTATCTACATTAGTGCACTTTCCAAGCCTTATAATGCTATGTATGTCGTAAACTTTAAGGAGCATTTCTGTTGTTCTTCTTCGATTCCATATTA
The DNA here is from genome assembly GCA_003013225.1 of Phalaenopsis aphrodite. NCBI lineage: Eukaryota > Viridiplantae > Streptophyta > Magnoliopsida > Asparagales > Orchidaceae > Phalaenopsis > Phalaenopsis aphrodite. The sequence goes on from NEWO01000140.1 coordinate 872,717, forward strand.
TTTTATGGTCCATTGGTTGGAAATGTTGAGAGATGGCATGAAGGAATTGGCATGTTCCATTTTATCTCATGTTCCACTGTCTGATTGGCATGAAGGAAATGTTGAGAAATGTTTGGAGCTGCTATTGAGGGAAATGGAGCTGCTAGTGTGGGATTTGTCCGATTGACATCAAGGAGTTATATTTTAATTGGTCTTAATGCTTTGTAATGCTTTTATTGTAACTGTGATTTGATAGTTGGTGGAGGGAGCATCATGGATGGCCCTTGGTGTTTGATATTAGCCAGTGATGTAGCATGTTGGTAACAATTTGATAAAATGGTCTATAAAGTTTCATTTTATTTTCACTCTATTTCATATGCCCACTTTATTGACATAGGTTTCTTATATGCTGTGAGAATAGATTTATTTGTCATAATTCATTGGTTACCTTTGCAAGGGTCTCAGTTGCTTTTTCCAAGCTTACTTGAAGAATATCAAATGTTCAATTTATTGGAACCAAGATTTTTGTAACTGGGCTTATTGATGCAGAACCATTTAGCGCGTTCTATTCCCATTATACACTACAAATTTGAGGATTTTGGTACTAAAGAAAAAGTTAGCTAGGAGTTTCATTCTTTATTTATGTTCTTTGTTGTATTTATAGATGGTTACAAGATTTTCTACAGTGGCCTCTGCACTTTTTTTGTTTCTGATTTGGGCATCATTTCTTTAATAATTTGTTGCATCCTTAAATATTCATGAATTAAATTCATGGAAGAATTTTTGCTTCTGGAGTTAGAGGGATAAATTAAAATAAGTTAATTTGAGTAGACTTTGTCATATTATACTAATTTCTTATGTATGATCTTTTGTAGGCGTAAAATGATTTAGTGAGCAATGAGTTTTTAAAGAAAATTGTTGTGTTTCTCTATTGTTGTTTGTGCTAGATGTCTGTTCTTAGATTATTGCATAGGTATGCATGACTATTTCTGTGAGTGACTCTTTGTATCAACATGAGGCTTGGTTCTTCCTATAGGTGATTTCTATGCTTGCTGTTTTTTTTTTTTCTAAAATGGTTTTGTGTGCATGATTGGAATTTTGGGTAGGGGCTTTTTGACTGGAATGACTCATAAAAATATCTTTTAAAAATATCTAATGTCTAAAATGACTCATAAAAATTTTAAAATCAACATTGATATATTTGGATAACAATACATTGCTAAGAATGATATTACTAAACCCAACCTGTTATATTTGTTAGAAACTGAATAATGTTGTTATCTGAATGATATTGAACCAAAAATACCCCTTAATTGGCAGGGTGAGTTTGAAATTTTTGATCCCTCGTTTTGCCACTTCTTATGTTTGGTTCAAACATATCTATGAATTATTACCTGTAAGGGCGATAGAATGAGTTTTGTTTGTTCTTAAGTATTGATTCCTATACATCATCAAATTATACATGTCCTCTCATTCTAAAACGATAATCTCAATCACTGCATCTACAGGCCTTGTTCAGTGCTCTGAAAACAAAACATGCAACACCCAAATATAGGCACATCTTCCATATTTCGTTTGGTTTTTTAATTGATGGATGATGCCTTTTTGGCTGAATAGGAAAATAATTGTTGCATGTGGAAATGCTGATAAATATTTGGAAAACTTTTAACAGTGCTAGGCGTTTACATACATAGCACATAGTTTTTATGTATTTATATATCTTACGCCTAAACTTTCTTTTTTACATACATAGCACATAGATCTCATAGATTTTTTTGGTTTTTTCCTGCGTTAAAAATTTTGTTGGTATATTGAATATATAACAATGATATATGGTATCAGAGGTTCGTGGGGGCCAAAAGGAAATGAGGATTTATTTACAAATCCAAACCCATGTGGTTGGAATATAAGCATAATGGCCTTGTTTTTTATTCCTTTTAGGTATGTACGTACACCATAATTTTTACAGATTTCAGTGCTATGGATTTAAAATATTAAAATGGGTGCTAGATATGTATATACATAAGAATTGATAGGTTTATAAATGTATATATATTGCCAATATTTATATACACCAGTAACATTGCTCTTACAAATGGCAGTATTTGATATTTTTTTAAGCATTTGGACTGTTTGGAATCTGTTTTGGTAGCATCATCGACGGTCACTTGAAGCAATTTATGCGGTATTTTAATTCAAGTTATTTTCTTGTCTGCAGAAATTTCTGGAGTTCATCTGCAGTGCATTTAACTGTTTCGTGATAAGAATGTTCCAATTGAAGTAAATCAGGATTTTAAATAATGTTTTTTTCTTTTTTTTTTCATCTATCTCACAGGAAGCTCATAATTTGGGTTTGTATGTACTGATAGTTATTGTGTAAAACTGGAAGTAGGGGTATTGATATGTGATGGCTTATGAAAATAGCAAATAGTTATTTCTTTGATCATGTATTCAAACAAATTTGGCACTTTATGATGGCTTAAATAATTACAGCAATCATTGTGTCATTTATTTTTTTGATTATGGAATTGGGGGAAACCATTTGAGACCTTGTTGTTATCAGTTTTTCTGCCTGATCGAGGCGGAATTTTTGTTTGGATTTGGGATCAGCTGGTAGCAGCTTTAACATTTATGAGGTTATTTTACATCTGCATCATGGCCAAAAAACTTTGTTGCAACCATTGCTTTCACACTTTGGTAAGTTGAGTTTTGTTTTATTTCCTCTATTTTTTAACTGATCTACGCTTTTTATGATAATTGCAGGACAATGAGCTCGAGGTATTCGGGGAAGTCAAGGCAAATGATTTGTCGATGTGGGCTACCGACATTGTTATTCACATCACAATAGACACATAGCTACGGGCGGCAATTCTTCAGGTGCCCGCGGTTGAGACAAGGACCGGAAGACTGCAAATTCTTCAGGTGGACCGACAATGGAACTGTTTCTACGATGTCCCAATTGGACACAACTGCTAGGAGTTCAATAGTACCACAACGGGAGAGCGCCGTATGTGGTTCGAGTTCTTTCGTTTCTACGATATCGCAATCGGACAGGTTTGCACAGAGTTCTGGAGTGTCAGATGCAGGTGTCATGGGCTGTGATATGTTGCTACATTATAAAGTTAACATTATCATATTTTTACTTGTCATTTTAACATGTTATTTTTTCATTTTTATGGATCTTATTATACTTTGTAGTAGTATGTGCTGGTGCATTTGACTTTTGTATGTGTAACATATTCGTTTGATGTGATCGGATATGTTTTAGTTATACAAATATAAATTAACTTTTTTTGTATTTTCTTGTCTGAACATTTTTCTTTAAATTTGTTGAGAAAATAACAAATTCTGCTCCACGGATTATTTATTTAATTAAAAAAAATTGTAAATAAGTTGTTTACAAAACGCATTAACCAAACATCTAAACAGCTTATTCAGAACAGAGGCAGAATGGGCAATTTTCCATAACAGTTGTTTTACATAAGCGCAAACCAAATAGCCAGACAGTTTATCTGGATCAGCTGCTCATCAGCAGATTATCTGGATCAGCTGCTCATCAGCAGATTATCAGGATAAGCTGCTTATCAGCAGAAGCTGGATAAGCTGCAGCTGCCCCAAACAGACCCTAAAATTCATGTGGAGAGAAATTTGTCTCGTTAACTAGTTTTAACATGAGGTTTATTAAGTGGTTTCATACCATAATAGCTCCACCGAAAATTATTTGAAGGATGATACTGGAGTTAACCCAAACAACAATAAGCAAACAAATTTTATTACTGAAAAAGCCAAAAGGCGGTTACAATTAACACACGGGAACGGAAATAACATTATGACACAGGGGTAGAGTGGATCTCAGGATATGGTTTTGGCCATTAGGGGGCTTAGAGAGATGGCAGCAAAGTAAAAATGGGGTAGACTACATGATTGTTATAGAAGAAAACATTGGTATATAGTAGACCATAGTAGTTAGTCACACCTTTTTATGGATTAAAACTTGATCAGAATAAGGCTTGAGCCAGTGAATTGGGTTGGAATTCACTTGGATGCCTATGAATAAGATTCCCCGATGACGGGCAACAAGATTCATAGCACAAGGACATCCTAGACGAGCAAATTTGTTAACACTATGGAGGATTGTATGCCATCACGTCGTGTAGAGTTGGTGAACCAAAAAATGTTCAAGGAGTACTGAAAGCGATATTCATTGGAGTTAAATTTCTCAAGCTAAAAAATTTGAAAGAAAGCTCCAGGTCAACAACAAATGCCATGGTAAAGCAACCTATTTTGCATAGCCATTTTATCTTAATAAACCTGATTAGGATAGTTTCTATCCACAGTTTAAGACAATTTTTGTACTTGCAAGGAACTAGGTAAAAGGGCTCATGCTAGAATTTACAAAAGGAAATGCAGTTTGACTGCAAACATTCAATTATGTTGTTATCTGAAAGGAAAGTAACTGTATATGCCATATGGAAAGCAAAAATATCAAGTAGCACACAAAGGAAAATGCGTTCCTCTATATCAACAGCTCATGCTCAATGAAAGACTCGAGAACCTAAACATATCAAACATCTAGCTATGTTATACATTTGGGGCATCACAAGAAGATATCTACATTTATGTTGGATCAAGTTTCATTAGCCCAATCCTATATGTAAAAGAGCTTCCACCAAGATTATAGAGGATATTATAGCGAATCATTAGAGCTCAATCTTGAAATAACAGTAGCTTTTTTGTATCATTTTGATGTAGAGAATCTTATGAGACATTCATTCAAAAGAGATAGTGTCAAAAATCTGATCAAAGCATCAAGCTTTAGGGAAAGCAAAGGACTTTTACCTTGTAGATTCGATTTCTTTAATTTTCCTTTATTTATGCCATCTTCTTTTGCTTAAAGTTTTTAGTTTGTTCTCACATTGGATAAGTGAGCGATCATTACTGATACACTCAAAACTAATAATAGAGATCAAGAAACTATAGCAAAGGTAAACTTTATCTTGTTTGATTCTGATTTTATAATCAACTCATCTTCTTCAACCTTTAATTTTCTTCTACTATCAATCTGCAACTAAATAAATTAATGACACCTAATTATAGCTACTTCCACAAGCATTATACATATCGAGTCCTTTAAGAACAGAATATGCAAAATATCAAAATTCAAATTTTAATATCCCTAAATTGTTTGCATTCTAATTAATTTTAGTGCTTATAAAAGTAGCTACTATCTCTGTTAGGGTTGAAAATAATTCATGGACAAATCATAACTAGTCATGGGACAAGACAATCCATGAGGACCACTGTAGGCATCCATTATGCTTTTTAAGAAAGAAAATAGGAAAATATTTCGCAACAAAAGAAGACAAATGACTAACCAGTTGATCCTTAACTTCTTCCTGCAATCGTTCAATCTCAGATTTTAATTCGCTGATAAATTTAGCCTGGACAAAGAAAACATGGAATTTTCAACAAAAGAACAATACAAAATAAAGGGTACAAGAAAAAACTATATCAAAATATGAAGAAAATCATTTCAACAACGGAGCAACATAAAGAATCTTGAGAAATAGCAACCAAGAAAAACCACTATGAGAAATCAAGCCCTGAGTTCATTCAAGGGGAACTAATCCCAGTGACAAGTACGTTAGTCAGCCAAAAGATGAAATGATCTCATTTCTTCCACTTCACAATCATTAATTCTTTTTGCATGCAGACAAAGAAACCCTTAATGTAAAATAAACAGTGAATAAAACAATATCGCATTCCATGAATCATGATAGGCTATTAAAAAGTGTAAATCATGATAGTTTCATTTATTCAGTTAAATGTGTCATTAGTGTTTCAGATACACAATTTTCCCTAGTAGTTAGGTGATACAAGAAGTGGCACTTTTAAGAATTGTCATTTTCTAAAATAAATAAAACCAATGACAAAGTGGTGGTTGGGAATGGTGAAAGAGAAAAGTTCAGGGTATGGAAGTCATTAAAATTGCAATATCGGCAATAATAATGAATTTTAAGGCACGTGAATGATAAATTCAATCCAAGGTGTGAAAACACTATCGCATGCTAACATATTAAAACGTGAAACAAATAATTTTCCTTCCATTTTATACCTTCTTCCATAACGATAGAATGAAGAACCTTGCATCAACAAAATGTTTGCAGCCTCGAATATAGGCCTATATAGTTGGCGTATGCCCGAAAAAAAGTGTGATCTACAAAGACTAAAAGCAAAAGATTTTATTTAAATATAAAGGTTACCGAATCTATTAACTTGAACAAACAAGTTTTTAAAAGCTGCTTCGAGGGCCATTTGGTTCCAAGTATTAGGAATTTCAGTACAACATAAATGTAATGCAAAGTAAATTAAATGATTTGGAATACATTACTAAGTTGGTTATAGAATAAATTCAGGAGAATATTTTTTATAATCTTGTTGGAAGCCCTTGCTATAAACAATGGAATAATAGCAAGGGTGACTAGCAACGACAGCAAAAACAATGGAGGCCAGCAACAAGTGCAAAGAGAGAGCCAATGTAATTGAAATTGTCCAAATTTGGTGGTTTTGAAATAAAAAAATGAACAGGAGGGAGATTCCAAATTTTGAATTAATTATTTAGCATAAACAATAGAGGAGGCCAGCAACAAGTGCAAAGAGAGAGCCAATGTAATTGAAATAGTCCAAATTTGGTGGTTTTGGAATAAAAAAATGAACAGGAGGGAGATTCCAAATTTTGAATTAATTATTTAGCATTTAATTCTCTTCCAACAAAATAAAACCCCTACATTTAGTTTACACTCAGAACTCCTCCAAAAAAAATGCCTCGTAAGGGAAACAAAAGTTTGAAAACCATCAGGTTCATAGATTTAGTGCATTTAATGACAACTCTTAAAATGCTTAGCTCATTCAATCTATCCATCATGTTAGAACGATGAAGCATATGATCCCATTGAATCCACAGACCTCACAAAATCAAATCATAACCAAAAGATAAACACGAAATACAAATTCAATTCGAATCAGTTGAACCTCCATAATTTCATCAACACAACAATTAAGGTGTCTGTGCTACAATGTCATAACAAGAAGTACAAACCCATTGGAAAAACAAAAAAACAAAAAAAGAATCCCAAATTCATAGGCAACTCTTCTTTTTTCTCTATCATTCATTGTTCTGCACTTCTTAAAAAATAAATTTTGGGTGACAACTGACTGTAAGTTGAATAAAACAACTGGAACAAGCAAATGAAACTAATGTAGCACAAGAAATCAGGATTAGATTATTTCTAATATTTCAGGATTTTATTAAATTTATTACGATATTTAGATTAATTTTATTTTAAATTAAGATAAATTATCCATATAAATAATTTTAGATTTAAATTTGAATTAATTACAATTAAATTTAATTCTAGAAAGGATTATATTTGATTATATGTTGTAACCGGATAGGAATATATTTGATTTTATGTCCTAACTCTAGTTTATAACATGGACCAATTAATGAATGAATTGAAATTAAATCTCCCTCTCCCATCCTCACTTCAATTTCACTCCCGGTGGAAATTCACTCCCTGTCTCTCCCTGCTGGCCCATTGTGGCATCAGAAGCAATCTTCCCTATATGACCCCTCATCACTAAAAAGAGTAGCAAAGATACCATAGAAAGAAGCCAAGCTATAATAACCCAACATAAAAAAAAAAGGATAAGGTTAGCATCATCCAGATTCGAAGACAATAGGTTCTCACTTTTCAACAATAACTTATTAGTTGATTATGTAGCAAGTGGATTCTATGTTCAAAATCAAATAACAAAGAAAACCATAGCATACGATCATAAACAGGAAAAACTCCTGAAAATATAGTTTTAGCACTGATAAATTCAAGTATGATATGTAAAAAAGTCAAAATGCATAAAATAGATGCAAAAAAAATTACTAATCAACTAGTTTGCTACTAGCAGTACAGAAGGCAAAAATCCATTCCTAGCTTCAAAGGTTAAGGCATTAGTTTCATGAAAAAGGGACCTGATGATTATGAGTTTCCGTTAAAGATGAATTTTCAGCTGCCAATGAGTCTGCCAATGTGCGTGATGCATCCAGAGCTCTCTGAAGGGTAAACTTCTCTTGTGTCAAATCTTCAATGTGCTGCATCACAAAGAAAAACAAAGGCTCATGAAAAAAAGCTTGGTATATTTCCATGAAGAAATGTAATCAGCAAGCACAATTTAATTGAAAACAAGAATTTATACAACAAATTAGAATATAGATATTAACACGTATTCCTCGTTAATGATATGCATATTTTAATCATTTCAGGATACATCAATTCCACAATGACCACATGAGGCATGTATTGACAAATTGTCATGAACTGAGATACATTGATTTTTCATTCGCATTCCATCAAAATTTGTAAACCATCTGAATCTTTACATTTACTCCAACTACTAACAGATATTAATATATTACAATATTTTCTAAGAAAATAAGGCTTTCAATCAATCAATTAAGCTCTTTATGTCTTACTGAATGATTAAGCAGCATTTCTATGAAAAGAAATCTCCTTTCCTTTCGAACTGTACAAATTGCGAGTTAGGAACTCTTTAAAGTAAGAAAATGGATATGCATTAGCTCGAGAAAGGTGCCAAAATATATTCATTACACAAAAGAATGAAAAACACTGATATGCAAAAAGCCTTTCAATAACAATACATGGGAAGTATCTTTTGACTTTGGAACAAAAAAATATTAACAAGAAGTGATGCGGGACAGCGAGGGGAACCCAGACCGATTCGGTCCAAGTGGGAGAGCTCTCTCTAGGACTAGGGTTGCCGCTAACTCCTAGCAACAAGGTTATTTTCATCCATCTGGCCTTCTCTCTAGGGCTAGGGTTGCCGCCAACTCCTAATAGCAACAGCGGTATTTCATCCGTTTGTTTTTAGTAGGTTTAGTTGCTTTGATGATTATAAATATGCAGTCGTTTATTGTATCAGGGGTCCTTTGTTCATTTGAGTTCAGTGATGGTCTACGTTCCCTTTATGGCTCCCTGATGGAGACAAGTCTGTATGCATGGCATTGGGCGGTAGCAAGCATATCTCTCGATTGTTGGTGGTGACATCCATAGCCACTTTCCTTCATTAACCTTTGGGCGATAATTGCAATATTCTGATTGATTGTGAGTGTAGAAAACTCTTGTATCTTATATGTTTTATTTGATTAGTGTATCTCACCTTTGTTTTGGTTGTTTTTTGTTATCGCGGATTGCTTTCTTGGTTGTCCTTGCTAAATATTCTCCAACACCCTTTTCCGGTATCATTTAATGTCAAAGCTAGTCTAAACCTAGTTCCATCTAGGGTTATCAAAATCCTCCCAAACATAAACCCACAAAATCATAGCCAAATCTTGACCTAACACTAATCCCCCCTTACTAATTTTCAAAATCAATGACCCTAAATAATTGTTCTACACCTTAAATCAGCCTCATACACCTCTTTCACCTCCAAAACCTAAACCCTAGTCATGTCACCAATGAGACAAGTGTTGAAATTCAAAGGCCCTCCAATCCCTAGAGGTTTCAACAACTCCGCCACCTTCAACATAGTAGACCTGACACAATTTCATGAGGATTCAAAAGCTTCAACAGATGAGGTAGAGGCTCCACCAACCTTGGATTGTGCGGGGCAGGGAGGGAACCACGAACCGGTTCAATCATAGTGGGAGAGGGTCGATCGACCGTCTCTCTAGGGCTAGGGTAGTTGCCTACTCCTAATGGCAGCAGAGGTATTTTCTTCTGTTTGTTTTTATTAGATTTAGATTCTTTGTTGATTATAAATATGTAGTTGTTTATTATATTGGGGGTATTTTCTTCATTTGAGTTCTGTGAAGGTTTGTGCTATCTTTGTGGTTCCTGGATAGGGTCGAGGCTATATCCATGACATTGGGTGGTGGCAACTATATCCCTCTATTATTGGTGGTGGCATTTTGGGTCTCCTTCCTTCTTCTATCCTACGTGTGATAATTTATCTATCTAGATCGGTTGCATCTCGTATATTTTATTTTATTAGTCCATCTTATCTTTGTTTTGGTTATTTTTATTCCTATCTCGAATTGCTTTATTGGTTGTTATTGCTAAATCTTCTCTAATTCCCCTTCTCCGGTAACAAAAAGTGCCTAAATTTCATTATTAAAGTATAAATATTGCACTAAAAATTGAATGTACACCAAACCTATTTAAAAGACAAAGTTTGCATTTTAGTAAAAATGAACGAAGGGTTGCCACCAAGCATGTGTCAACCTTAATTGAGATCACTCCTTTCAAGATATCTACAAACTTACTTCAACACAACTTAAGCACAAACAAGATGAGGCAAACTGACTTTCTTGAGTAGGATTCAAGAGGTTTTACTTTTTTTTTTTTTTTTTTGGCTAAAGCCATGACTTGATAACAATAATACTATATGAGCAATCATACGAAGTTTTTATAAGTCTTAGGTTGCATCTTTGTCCTTTTTTTCTCTTAAACTAGTTCTATCCACATAACAACTTTGCATCCTACTCAAATTGATTGTGAGTCAATACAAACTCATCTTAGGAACAATTTGCTTACCAACATTAATTAGAACATGATTCAGCAAACTAAATGCTGATCCAGTTTTGATTGAATCTCTAGGATAAATTCTTCGTCAAACATGCAAAGACTCACATACATATAAATTTTGATGAGCAAATATACATTAATTTAAATCTAAATGCATAAATAAATGTATGCGCACATAAATAGATTCATATGTGCACTTACATTACAACTAATCCAAACTTGCCTCAATTCAGGATCTATCCAAATCAAACCTGGCTCGTTAGTCTGCTCAAAGATTTCAATCTAAAGTAGATCCAAGCAAAAAGTCGATAAAATTTAAAACAAACTTCAAGCTAAATTCACATCCATAAAATCTCACAATCTAACAAAATTTCACATAGAAAATAACATAACATTAGAAGAAACACAATTGTGCATTTATTGGCACTATAAGACCTAAATTTTACAGCTAAAACTATGTGAGTGAGATGAGAGATCTGAATGCGTCTTCAAATCATGATGAAAAATAAGCTACTGTTCCTTCCGTCTCCATTTAATAATATAAAAAATGAAAGTTCTCAAAAAAAAAAAAAAAATAGTACCACATATTTGCAGGAGAATAATTCTTCATTGGTGGATTTAATAACAAGCAGCGCCCCCTTCACAATCAGCCAACACCAAAAGGAAACAAACAGAAGATATATACCTAACCAAGTAAACTTTCTACAAAAGTGAACCTCAAGAATTAAAATTCTAAATAATTCATAAATATGGCATCTCAGCAGAAAAGAAATTCATTTATTAACTGTAAGAAGAAAAACTACGAGTTCCATCAAGTTAGATAATATTAAAAACCAATTGATTTGCCGTTCAAGCTGCAATCTAGCAATAATATTAAAATACATACAATGAAATACATGTCAAACTGAAAATGGCTTAGAACTCCAAACTACATGAAACAAGAGTTATACGGTGCTAAAAAGAGAAAACTAAGCAATAAGGGTCAGAAGGAAAGAGTCTACAGAATCCATCACAGAGCTAAACAAAAAGAAAAAAAGTCCACACGTAAGTGAAGGCAAAAGAAGTAACCGGTGATCTCTAAATAGAGTGACACCTACTTTATTCCCTTGCAATGGAACATCTCTTCAATAACAAATTGTAGATTGAACAATCCCATTAAACGGATCCCAAAAATGCTTCAGCTTAAAGAAAAATAAAGCTGCAAAAAGCACAGCCGAATAACTGTATCTAGGTGAAAGAGTCGCCCGCAGTAACAGTCTTGTTCAGGAAAATGGTAAAATAATAAAGCTAAAAGACTAAAGAGGAGAGGACAAAGCGTGGAGGGGGGCAGGAAGAAGAAAAATGATAACAGAACGACAAGGATAAGAGGTACAAATCAATGTACACTGTCAAAAACATACATTATATTGCTGTCTCCAAAGCCACAAAAATCTCTCCATCAACAAACAATCACCTTGAGCATGAAGAGGTGTGATATCAGACCTCGATCAAGCTCTCAAAACAACAGCAATTCAACTTTAGACTACAGAAAACTTAATTATTGTTCCTATCCATTAAAAAATGATCAAAACACTGCAGACAAAAAAAATTATCATCTAGCAATGGGAATTTGATAGCATTTAAGAATATCTAACTTATAAATTGCTCTCAATTTTTCCCAGCAGCAATTTTGTTTTTCATTTCTTTATCAATTTTAGCAGGAATTTCATTGAAATACCTTCGTGATTAGCTTAGATATAATGTAAGCCAAATGAGAAAACATGTTTGGTCAGAGTTCAATAGTACGCCAGAGAGATGAATAATAATAATAATCAAGATGATGATGATAATCATCATCAGTTATGTAAGGTAAGTATATCAACCACTCTCAAATCCTAATTTAGTATCAACTTCATGCTGTAGGAACATTAAGTAGCTGCTCTCACTTATCCAATGATTTGAAATACTGAAACAATTTGTAAGAAAGGGCAAAAATTTGTATAGTTAAAACAATCACTTTGCAACATAGGACAAAAGTGTGTTAATCAACCCCTCCCCAAATCCACTAGGATAGAGCTTTCTAGCGGATCCCTAGATCTCAATGCTCGCATGTGCCCCATACAGTAAGTATGTAAGTTCATAGAAGCAATGGCAAAGTTCGTTCCACATAGACCTAATCATCGGCAAATCACAAAACCAACCTCTTTGAAATGAAATAATAAAACTATAAACACTAACCCTTTCCCATACCATTTTAGCAAGATTTTGCATGTGGAATGCCCAATGATGTCACACAATAGTTGAGCATTAAGTAATCACACCTCGCAAAGTAATTTCCTTCAAAACCCTCTGCATAAACATCTAAAAGTAACATCCAAAAGGACAAGAAAAATCTTCCTGAAGAGATTGTAAGGCGATTCCAAAAAGAAACTTAAACACATAGCATAGGATAGTAGTTGAGTACATGTATCTTTTAAGTATGAAGAAACAAAAAATTATAGCTCAAATTTAAGTTGGTTGAACTAAAAGATAAGAAATTATTAATCTCTCCAAATAGGCTACCAAAAGAGATAAATTGGAATTCTTTAATCAAGTCAAACCTAATATGGGATAAGATGATTAGTTTCACTAAGAAAATTGCAACAGAAGTTTTAGGAAAGTTTAAAAATAGATTGCCTAGTGGTGTGATGTCAAAAAAAAGGCTTATTAAAGAAAATAATGTTTTTAAAAAATGGCAAAATTCAATAAATACTTAGGCATATAATAAAATTTGAAATTAGAATCTGTGAACACTAAGACCGTGTTAAATGTTTGTGTGCACCAACAATGAGACTACGAGCAAAGTGGAGCAAAGTGAGTGGTTTAAGGAACTAAGCTTTTGGACTTTTATTATAGAGGGTGTGAAAAGAAAAAAAAGATGCATGAGAAATACAAAAAGGAGAGAGATGCAAGAGCCGGAATCGCCATTACGAGGGCAAGGTAACACCACGGGCCTGAATTAAGAAATTTTTCTTTATAAGAAAAATAGGCCATTCAAGATAAAGCCCTCGAAATTTTACTTTGCAAACACATTTGCTCACACCAACCCAAAAAATAAATAAAATAAAATAAAAATAAAAAATTAAAGAGCAAAAGAACCTTTAACTCTGTACCTTAAATACTAGCAACCAAATCAAATAGGCCCTAAGAGAAAAAGGTGCATGTCAAGGATGTATTGAAGTTACTAAAAATATATATAATGAAGCATTAACTAGTATTAAAAGTAGTTGTGCAGTTAATCAAATTTTTTTAATACCATAGTTGCACATCAAAGATCGACATTGAATCATATTACTTTTTTAATGAATATGCTTATAGGAAAATATTCAAATAAGTAAGGTGTCATGCAATATAATTCTGTAGTTGATATAATTCTAATTCGTGAGAAACCAAGTAAAATTAATAAAAATATGAAAAGTGCAAAAAATATTTAGAAGATAGAGGCCTTAAAATTAGTAGAACAAAGATCGAGTAAATCATACATAATTTTAGTGAGTATAGTATTAATAATCATCATTTAATATTAGAAGATAATGTAATGCCAAATTGTAATAAATTTAAATAATTTGGATCTATTATAAAGAAGAATGAAGACATGCAAAAGAAATAATCTCTAGAATTAAAGCTAGATGGTTAGAATAGAAAAGTACCACAAGAGTTTTGTGATGAGAATATCACATAGTTTTAAGAAAAAGAAAATGTCTTAAAATCATAACTAGGCAGAAGTTGTATTAATCAAATGTGAAATAATAACAGTAATTGATGATTACGCTTAATGTATAATAAAGAAGAATATATGTAAGATAAAACTATAGTAGATAAATTAAGGATTGGTTATATTAGAGAAAATTTCATAGTGGCATCAATTGAAAATGATGCGACAAAAGAAACTTTAGGTGGTTTAGGCATTCAATGAAGAGTAGAAAATATTCATTTGACAAGTTGATAAAATTGGTATCAGAGGATTGGTGTGTGTGTGTGTGTCTATATATATATATATAGAATTAAAAAAACATGGATACAAGTTTTTCAATTTTCTTATAAAAAATATGTTTAGAACCTAAAAGAATACTCAATATGGATGAAATTAAAATGAACATTCACAATGCTAAACCCTAATAGTTGATTGCAATAATTATTATTATGATAATAGAACAGAACATGACCCTATAAATGTCAAGCTAAAAATGCAAAAGAATTATAGAATAGTAGAAAAATGAGAAAATAAAAAACCCTTAGAATTAACTTCCAAAATGCAAATATAATATCAATCATTAATATGAAACAAATTGAAAGTAATAAAACGAATGCTGAAGTCTCAGCTTACACAACAGATCTTATAATTTAGCAAGCCTGTCACCAAAACAGCTTCCATGTTGCACATTTGTTCGTACAAAATAAAAAATGTATGTTGCATGCTCAAAGAGTGTAGCACACCTAAAAAGTATGTGAATCATTTTCTTTATACAACCACATCAATTTTGGATCAGTGAGACGCCCTTAAAGGAAATAGTTATGAAAAATACTTGAGAAGAAGGTATTACCAAAAAGTAGACAGGGCTTCTTCAAATAAACTGTGTGCTAGGAAATAGGCTGACTAAGCATGATTTTTGGTAACATGCTTATAGAAAGTTAGTTACACATACGTTCGCCTTATGAAATCTAAATTAGGATGAGCATAACCATATTATAAATGAAGACAAGCTTGCTTCCAGACAAAATTATTTCTAGCAATCTCATGAAATTAAGCCAAAATAGTTAGCACTGCCTCCCAAAAACACAGTACATCAACATCAGTAACTTGACCCCAAAAAATAACTACTGCTCAAATCTCTCTTTCACCAGATTATAGTTTCAACTTCTCCTTACCATCATCACAAAACTTTGATGGTTGTTTGATGAAAATAATTAGCACACGAAACTATTTTGGTGAGCCATGTATCAAGAGACTTGGGGCCTATTTAGGATCAATTTTAAGTTTTGGATTTGCTTTTTATTATGGTTTTATTTTTTAAAAGATGTTTTATTTGGTGTGTTTTTTATATGATTTTATTTTTTTATTTTAAAAACAAACCAAATTGATTTCAAAAACACCCAAAACAAGTTGATTTATTTTCAACATAATAAACAACTTTTGCTTCAAATCAAAACATAAACAAAGCAAAATAAAAACACAAATAGAAAACAAAAAAACAAAAGCGATCTTAAATAGACCCTTAGTCTCTTTGTTTCCTCAGCATATTGAAAGTTAGACACTGAAAGCAAATATCCACAACTATATGAGACAATAATGAGACGAAGTGTCAATATAAGGCTTAACCATAGAAACCAAAAAGGAAACTGCACATTGTCTCATAGCACTTTCACACAACTAAAACATTAATAATTCTAGAGTTATCGAATGTCACGATCAGCACCACTTGAGCTACTGCTAGCTGGTGATGCTAATGGAACAGCAAAAATTTGACTAGTGTGCACCTCCAATAATGTGCAGGACACTAATGTGGAACATAGCTAATACATAGGAATAATAGACTTAGTGTGCACCTCCAATAAAACTAGCTTAAAAACTAAAAGTTTGACTAATGTGGGAGCGTCCTGCACAAGATACACAATCCTATTTTTGCAACATTTCACAACTTCATGGGTTTCATCGATCTCGCGATCCTACATCCAAACAAGAAAGGATCTTGCGCGGTCCCATAAGGATCGCTATCCTAGGATTTTTCCGCATGCAATAGTCGTCAGCCCATGTGGACCCATATTCAATATTTATTAAAATAGAATTTGGGTTTTTTAGAAGGAACTTTTATATTTTGTTATTTCTTGTTATTGGCAGACTTTTGATTTTGTTTAGGTGTTTTGGATATGTCTTCTTCAATTTCATGCTTTAATAGTGTTGCATCCTCTTCCTTTTGCAAATAGTGTCTATATCTTGCACAAGAATAGGTGGTGAACCTCCTCGCAGCCCATACCACACTTTCTCATCATCCGTCTCACTGTTTTGAGCAAGGACAGCTGCCAAACAGCTCAAATATGCAGTTCAACAGCATATTTCATCACTTAATCTCTTTGAAAACCATCCACCTCACATAATATCTCCTTGGCTATTCCCCAGCCATCACTCTAAATCCGCTTCCCTGCGCCTTCTATGAGCCCTAGAACGGTGCATCAATAATGCCAATTATTGACAAGCAGAGAACCATTTAGATGTTCTCTTCATGCTGCATTCCTTTAAATATAAAACTATTGCTATTACAAATAAAAGCAATGGAAAAGGTCCACTTTCATCAAGATGGAGAGATAAACGAGCTCAACATCATTTTAATCCATCATAACCTCATTCCAACCCAAATTATCAAACCAGTTCAAATGTAAGGACTTTCTGCTGCAACAACATAGGGAAATACCTTGAAAGATTTGAGTAATGGCAGTAAGTAAATTAATCAAAAATCGGTATTTAATGCTTCACGGAATAATAAACATAGTAGAAAGTTAAATGTCTCAAAGCTATAACATAGTTACAACTGCAGAATATATAAAGCGCACCTGCTCAAGGGCTGAAAAATCTTCATCTTTCTTTGGAACCAAAAGCTCATGCCCCCCTTGTAAGTATTCCCCGCTTGTCCCCAGCATTAATTTGTCATTTGATGAAGCAAAAGAATTCACCTTTTCATCAACCAATACTGAAGGTGATGAACTTGAAGATTTTTGCACGCTGTTCGCATTAGTAAATGGCTGTTGATGGGAAGGAAAATGAACATCTGCACTCTGGACCATTGAATCACTAGAAGAAACAGGTAGATTAGCTTTATGAAGTTCATAAAGTGGCACATGGGCTGTTGGCGAGGCCCTAGATACTCCAAGAGTATCAAGAAAAGATTGGCGAGTTCGACTAGAAGTCACTTCATAGCCAGTTGAAGAGGATAAATGAGCTTCCTGTGATCTTCTGATTGGCAGGCTCGAGTCTATTGGAGAAGGTTCTGATGAATGCAGAGATGCACTTCCTAGGTTAAGGCGTTGGTTAATGGATTCAGATATTGTCTTCCGTCCTACGTGAGTATCCACAAGGCCTTTATTGTTAAAGCTAACAGGCTTAAAAATCCCCAACCCAGGTACTGAGTCTACTCACCAAGTTGATGAAAAAAAAAATGGTTAAAACTCCATAAAATAAAAACTTCATTCAAATAAATAAGGGAAACAAGATAATGGCAAAGAAAATAAAGTAGATTTTACCATTGGAGGTTAAAGATGAACTCAACGAGGTGCTGGGAAGCCCCAACCTGCTTTCTACAGAAGCACTCTCAGCTTTCTGTAAACCAGCAGTATTAGATGCATTAAGATAACTCACTCGAGCTGAAGAAGTCCTGCTTTCATATAATGGAGGAGAGTAAAGACTCGAGCTGACCAAACCCTCATCAGAATTAACATCTGTGTGAACTGAGTCAAAAGCAGTAAACTGGCCTGATATAGCAATAGATGCTGTTTCATACTTGGATTGTTCAGTGTCACTAAGTTCACTTCTCTCTTTCCAGTCCTCATGATAACCATTAACTAAACCTGCATGATAACCATTAACTAAACCTGTGTAGCTGGACTTCTCAAATGAGTTAAACATCTGAGCGCTTTCATTTGAGGAAATCACGTGTTTATCAGTAGAAGAGACTACTTCTTTTTGCACTGCAGTTGTATGGGACCCAGAAAAACCAGCGCTCGTACTGGAATTTGTTGTATTTGCCTGATGTTCCTCATTCTGAGAAGATTTTTCAATACTTACCCCATCAATTGACTGCAATTGACCAGTAGATCCAGCTTTCTTAGCCCTCCCTTCTGCCTTCCTTTTGCGAAATTCTTCCAACTAATAAAGGAGAATAAATTATATAACAATTCTTACTTCTTTAACCTAAAAATACTAAAACTTAGAAGGATTACCACGAAGATAAACATGAAGGACAAGCATTTCAATTAGCATGTAGAATAATAGCTAGAAATGTTATCCTATGGCTCATGTCATTGAGCCCTTCTATCATGGATTCTGCATATGCTGCCAACTAATTTTACAAGTGTCTGAAAGTTAATAGCATCCTAGCAACAGGTCATGGTTTACTCGTTACTATAATTCAAGAGATATAAACCCAACATTCAAAACTATTTGTTATTAAGAAAATTAAGAGATGCATAATCCTTCAGTGATAAAAAAGTGCTTTCATATTCAATAGCAGCCAATATACGACCACATGCAGTGCTAAAAGTTAGACTTTCTTTAAAATATTGATACAATAATTTCATCTATTGCAAAAAAAACATGTTAATGTTCTACATAATTAGTGTTGCTTCCATCATACGTCAAAAGTGCTGTTTCTAATTTATGGCTTCAACATCACAATGTCTAACTTAAAACATGTTGGCATAGAAATACCAAGGGGTTGACTCTCTATTATAGGCTCAAGATTTTGGGTAGAAAAAGGGTTTTAACACTCCTGATGTTATTTGATATTAAATCTTTCAAGCTTAAGATTTCTGTATTCTCAAGACTGTTTTAAATCCTCAAAGCACAAGAGATGGAACCTTCAACATCCATGATTTGAGATGGGGTAAAATACTCGATGTAGCCATAAACTATTTTACCTTCAATAGCAATAATAATAAATCACTCATCATAATAACCGTAAGGAATTCTTTTGTAGGAGTCCTAAGGTAAAATGAAAAGAATGCCTACAATAAATAAGCAAAAGTAAAATTTAAGTCCTAAATCACACTTGATATTTTTGACAAGCAGCCATTAACATAAAGACAACTAAGGGAAAAATAACATAAAAAAGGCACATAAAGCAAAACAAAATTCAATGCTAATGCAATAATTAACATCCCAAACACAGCATTGGTCATCAAAAAAAAAGATTATAAAAATAATGGTAATGGGCATGGCATCCAAATGTAAGAATCACATGTACCTCTTAACAATTATTGTGGCACGTGTGCTTCTCTTTTAGTATAATGTTTAATGCACAAAGCCAAAATAGGAATTGGGATCAATTTATGCACTACATGACAAACTGATAACCTGATAGGTGGGTTTATTGGAAGACCTCATTTTTAAATTTTTTTTAGAGGTAATTTGTAATTAAGTGGTCTAGGTGTTTTTTGGCATAACTTGTTTAACCTTCCTTTAAGTATAAAGGGATGTTTCAGGAAGAGTGTGATTTCAGGTTTTACCTTATTGAAGGGATGATTCCTTGTTCTGGGGTGGATTCCCCAAATGTTTGAAGGGTAAGGAGGGTGAGATCATGGCGGAGTCTGGGATTTCACAAAAATCAATCATCGCAGCATATTTACCTTCTCCAAAATCAATCCTGGCCCTACCATCACGATTTCAAGTGGCTCTCTACCAATGTCTTGAAGCAAATAATCCAAAATAGTGCTAGAAAAAATCATTCCAGAGAATCTGTGATCATAGTGGAGTCCAAGATTCTGCCACAATTAATTCTTACACTTGAAAATCCATCTTCCGAAGGCTGACCAATATAAGCTGCAGCAGAACAAGCAGGAGCAAGAAGTGCCTTTAGAGGATTGCCTAGAAATTCTTCCATAGCAAAAAGTGCCAAGAACCTTTCCGTCATAGACTTCAGCGAACTTGTTAAGCCAAGAAACATTCCTACCAGTTCATCTAAGGCACTAAGCTCCGAATATTTTTCTTTCTTAAACATTTAATAGACACTACTTCTCTTAAGACTTGCAAGTGGTTGGAATTTATTCCTGTGGGGATGTTCGATTGACTTATCTGAGAAGGAATGCTTAAGGGCAAGGGACACAATTGGGAGAGAACAACTGTCAACACCATTCACCTATTGAATGTCATCACAGCTGATTGTGATTGATGCCAAAGCAATCACCAGTGTTGTAATAATAAGAAAAAATAGAAACCTTTTAATGCCTAAGACAAGTTGCTGGCAATGCTGGGGAAAAGATGCAAGGGACATTTTCTTGGGAGCCCTAAAGAATACAAAATTATCAAAACCTATGATGCTGCCTTTCTTTCAGAATCAATTATACCTTTTCCAATGCATTGTGAATACACAAATTTACTAGTTCAGAAATTCATTACACCTGTTACAGACAACTGCAATATGGCAATTACAACAGCCACAAATGCAAGTCCTTTTTCTTCTTTTTGGGAAACAGATTTAGATTACAAGATTTATAAGTTGGGCATCTCTAAATATTTGTACAGTGTCACAAAACAATCACATAAGTGCCAAAAATAAGAATATGATTACCCTATCATAATAGTTGATGACAATACTGTAATTAGGGCATCTTAGACAATTGAAGCTTAGTAAGATGAAAATAGAATCCACATAAAACATATATGAGCAAGTGATTACGCCAACAAAGTAATTGTGTATGTTTATAATTAAAGCTTCATTGGTTTTAATAAAGTTAGAAATATTGTCCCAATCATATGATTAGAACTCAAAATTATCATTTTATCACTTGCCATTTGTCACCATTCGCAAATCATTGTCATAATTCATAGCTATACTATTTGCATATCTTAGATACTCAATTGATCGAATACTTTTGGTGAGTTTTGTCTTTATTCTAAAGCTGTGCAAACCTACCACTAGAGTTATATCATCACCTTGAATTATCAATTTGTAACTGAAAATGGGGTTAAATAACACTCTGAAAATTATTGAAAAAAATGAAGCAAGATTTTGATGGTTAGATTTCTACACCAATTATTACATCCAAAAATGTATTACTCTAAAGATACTTGAGTTGATTGATGAGAAGAGGTGAATATATGAAAGTTTTGTTATAATTTAGCCAAATTTTGGAGTACTATGAGGTATGAATCCGGCAAAAGCATTCAATATCCATAATTAAAACTTGTCAAGTGCATTGATACTGATTTATCCTATATATATTTTAATATTTTAAAGAATAAGTTTTGATTATCCTATATATAAAAACTTGATTACCACTTTGATATTTTATAAAGCAAATGTACTAAACTATATTCGACAAACCATAAGAGTTATACAACTAAAATATACAACAACAACAACAAAGCCTTAATCCCACTATGTGGGGACGGTTACATGAATCTTTTTTCTCCATTGCGTCCTATTTAGTGTCATATTTTCAATTAGTTCTAATAAATTAAGATCATTTTTTGTACAATAAGCCCAAGTTTTCCTAGATCAACATTTGTCTTTCTTAACATAAGTCAAATCTAAAGCATCTACTCTCCGAATCGGATCATCGGATGGTCGACGCTTAATGCGACCATCTAAGACGACTTTCTCTAATTTTGTCCTTCACAAGAGCTATACCAACCCTATCACGGATATATTCATTTCGCATTTTATCTCTAAGTGTAAAGCCACTCATCCACCTAATCATTCTCATGTCGGCAACAATTAACTTAGTATTATGTTTCTCTTTTAAAGGCCAACATTCAATGTCATAGAGCATTGCAGGTCTCACCACCATCTTATAAAATTTTCCTTTTAGTCTAAGCGGTACTTTTCTTTCACACAAAAGGCCCGAAGCATTCCTCCATTTCAAACAACCAACTTGAATTCTACTATTAACATCCCCATCTATATCATCATCGCCTTGAACAACAGACCCAAGATATTTAAATCGTTCACACCTTTTAATAATTTGATCACCCAAATTTACAATTTTCACTAGAGCTACTACTACTAAAATTACAATCCATGTATTCAGTTTTAGTTATACTCAAATGAAGGCTTTTAGACTCCAATGTAGACCTCCATAAGTCAAGTTTTTCCTGGGCTTTTTCTCTAATCTTGTACACGAGAAGGATATCATCAGCAAAAAGCATACACCAAGGTACATCCTCCTGTAAATGTCCAGTAAGTCTATCCATAACGAAAGGAAAAAGATATGGGCTTAAATCCAATCCCTGATGAAATCCAACAGAAATAGAAAAGTATTTGGTCAATCCTCCTTCAGTTCGAATACAAGTAACAGCTCTAGTATACATATCTTTAATGACTTGAAGTAATATCAACACCTTTCTTCTCAAGAACTCTCTAAAGGATATCTCTTGGAACCTTATCGTAAGCTTTTTCTAAATCAATAAAAATCAAAGCTAGACTCTCCTTATTAACTTTGAACTTCTCCATCAAACCTCTCAATAAAATTATAGCTTTCATAGTAGACCTGCCCGGCATAAACCCAAATTGATTATGAGAAATCTTTGTAATTAAATCCTCATGCTCATAGTGTGCTACGATGATGAGTCTTAGTATTTTTTTTTTATTTTACAACTCTTCATCTTAAAATCTAGAACTAATAAACGATGTTAGGTACTTAAATCCTCACTTGGACTGACCTTACAATCTTTACAATCTCAACGATCTCTTCTTCTCATAAGAAAATAATCAATTTGTGTTTTATTAGATCCATTCTTATAAGTAATAAGATATTCATCTCTTTTCTTGAAAAAAAAATATTAGTAATAACAAAATCATACGTTAAAGCAAAACAAAAAAAAGGTTAACTGGACAACACTAATAGATAGTCAAGCTCATGCACTTCTTACATGATTGTTTAAATAACAATTGCCTTCCCTATTCTTAGATATTGAATAACATATTAACCCAATCCATTACCAAGGGTTAAGAAATTGGAGGTAAGAGCAATTTTAGAAAGCACAAACAAGGAAAATGTAATATCAATTCCTTATGTGGAAAGTAAGTGAAGTAACCTTAAACAAAAGGTGGGCACGTTTTAGTTCTAAGAAGTGAGGTAATAGCCATTTGTTACACATGGATTCTTGTTTAAGATGATTAACATGTATTAAGTTGTATATTAATGCAAAAGCAACTTATATGTGGACATGGGCATTCACTTTTTACAAAAAAATATGTGAATGGATTTTGTTTACTTGCAAGTATATTAAAAAAGTATGAATGGTCTCATAATATCTGTGCGAAAGCATGTGCAAGAGCATAGTCTTCATACGTATAGTGTATACAAGTATCTGAAAGCAACCTTATGTAAATGTAGGATTCGATCTTTTCAAATATCAGCGCACAATTTCCAATACCCGTTTTATTCCATTAGAGTTTGCGCGTGCATAGAGGTAACTAAAACTAGCCCCAATCCCATCTCTTTTCCTAGCAAGCCCAATCACAAAAGTTTAACTTGGTCCAGGTAAAGATCATATAGAAATAAGAAAATTACAACTTGCACTGCTTCAAATTAAGGATCGCGGTACCTAAAAAAGAGGAATATCAAGAATAAAAAAAATAAACGGTTAGACGTAAGCTGTTGCACCTTTTTCTTTCCTGCTTCAAGATGCCCCAGCTTGCGAGAAGAAGTAGCGGAATCAGTCATGACCTGCGCCGACGCCATGTGAAGGAGCTAATTCCAGGCCGAATTCCTTCAAGTATCGACAGCCGTTTAGAATCAAATCGAGGATTTCGGACCTCGCAGCTGCGGCGTCGTCCAGTAACGAAATAAGGTTGCAGAACGGTGGAGAGGAAGAAGAAGCTAAAGATTCCGGATAAATAATTTGAATCAAAGAATATATGAACTGCAGAAAAACGAGAAATCAGCCCAAAAATTTTGGTGGGGCAACTGAATCGGGGATTTGGGGAAGAAAAGCGAAGAAAGAGAGATTCTGTTTGCAGATCTCTCCCTTCTTCCCACTTCCCGTTCATTTACTTCTAGTTTTCGTTTTTTTCTTAAACCAGATGGTGTCAGAGGCCGGTCGGCCCGGCCGACATTAAACGGTTCGACCGGCATGGAGATTAGACCGGGCATAAATTAGATTTGAAATATGAAGTGATTTTTTAATCCCCTTTATAATTAAGATTTGGTTTGAAGGTGCTTTATAATCAACAAAGCTCCTTTATCATATGACTTTTAATATAATAAAAAATGATATTACGGTGAAATAATTTTAAGAAGCATAAAGAGATGTTGATTTATCAAATGAAAATAAATCTACGTGTCAGCATTTACAATCTTAAATGCTTTCTCAAACGAAGCCTAATTATTTAATAACTTTGAAATGAGAGAGCTTTTACTGTAAATTTTCATGCATTGTATTTCATTCCAAGATAATTATCATTCTTTTTATTTTTTTGCATAAATAATCGTACATATATTATTAGTAAAAAATAATTGGATTTATGTTACCTTTTTTATAGCAAAATAAAATATTAAAATCTCATGATAAAATAAAATAAAATAAAATTCTCCCTTGGTTCTCCATAATCCTACAAATGAGTGGAAACTATTTTCATTACAAAATTTTTGTCATCACTACTTCCATTAGCTATTCATTTTATCTTTTATCTCCTTCAAATTCAACCAAATTGTGACTTAGGATATGTGGTTTGAAGTTTTAATGTGAATGAAAATATGTTTCATGTCAAGTAATTGATTTCAATATAATTATGAGATAAATAAATATTCATTTATAAATATAGATAACTGTATATTTTTAATGGAAACATTTAGAAAATATATAAACAATCCACTCAATTCCTATATATTTATATATCTGACTCCTAAACTTCAATTTTTACATCTATGTTACATTACCTTATCATGAAAAGTGTACTTCAAATTTTTAAAGTTAAAATAGTGATATTTTTATTTGATAAGAAAGATGTTGGTGTTATAAAAATAAAAAGTAGACTTTAGATGTTTGATAATATATAAATACATAATAATTAGGTGGCATGCATGTAAAGGCCCCACATCTTTTATTACTAGCCCATCAAAGTCTCTTAACTCAGCTTGCATTGTCACTAGCCACCTCTATCCTTTTACAATAATCTGATGCATCATGACCTTCTTTTGTGCCACTAAACCTCTCATCAAGCTACTCTCATCCATCTCTTAATCAAAGGCTTTTAACATAGCAATCAAAATTTGGCATGTCTAACTCTTCTCTCTTTTTTTTTTTATCTATCCTCAAACTTACTTTTGTAATCTCTTCATTCTCTCTAAATTTATAATAATACACCTCCTAACCTCTTTAAGGTTGATCTGTCATCAAATAATTTTGTCATTTGGCATGGATCTTGAGGCATTTTTTTAGGAAGAAATGTTTTTATCCAAATCAAAAATCATCTAGAAATCTCATTTCATCAAACTGGTAGTCATGATAACCGACACGATGAGGCCAACCCAAATATGCCAAAAACTATTCAATGCGAATCAAATCAAGCACAAATCAAGTTATTACATCACTTTTGGAGGCTTATGTTGGTTTATTGGTTCATTAATGGACTCCAAATTTGATGTGTTTATAGTCAAATTAAGTGTCTCAACAAGATGAATCGACAAAGCTAAGATATTCTGATTCTAATGTCATTAAGGTCAATAGATAATCAGCAAAATTACTTATGATTAAGGAGAATCAACATGGGTTATTCGATCAGATGTTTATGGAAGTTATTGGCCAAATGACCAGAATGCCACTCCTCTAGAGCCTATAAAAGATCAAATCTCTTCATTTAAGAGGGGAGGAAGGAGGGAAAAAAAGGAGCACAATTCTAGTGTCGTTTTAGACTGAAGGTCTAACGATAACTTTTGACCACTACTGACCGCCCCCCGTCAACCACCGTCCATTGCCCTCTACTCGCTTTTGTTGGTGGACTTTGTTGATTAGCAAAGATCTCAATTAACTAAAAACATATCTCTGAATATGGTGCAACGACGTACTTGGAACATGATGTATTAAAAACCGATGATAACTCTTGAGGGCAATTGCTCTCGATTGATGTATTCAATATACGGTTAATCTTTTTTGAATATTGTGTATGGACAAATAATGCATTTGGTGCAACATTGTAACCCTTTCTCGTTTAAAGAATATTGATTTTACTTTTGCACTTGAAAAGGTATAATGGATCCTTTTGATTGGGCTAAGCCGCATGTTTTTTTTTTCCTTTATGGGCATTTCCACTTAAAAAGTCATAGTGTCTTCTCTTGTTACTTTCTCATTATTTTTGTGTGTTGGATTTTTGTACAACACTAAGATGCAAAGTTATTACTCTACCGCCGTGAATTTTTGTACAACACCCATCATTCCAAGGCATAGTCTTGAAGTATGGGACATCAAGCCATTGGCCCATTCTTAATGATACAAATCAACCTTCTAGTGAGGGAGCTTCCCTCGCATCATATAAAGATCATGTATGAAGAATGAAAAAAATCTCCGAATGAGAACTCTAACTCCTATGTGAAGTTCGACAGCTGATGATTGTACATATTAGAAGGGCACAACAGTTTCAAAATCCTCTAATGAGAGGTACTCAACTGGCATCACCTCCATACATAGAAGTTCCTCTTCAACAAGCCAAGCTCATGGACATTGCTAGCTCTTCATATCCACCTCTCACAGTCAAACCTAACAACAAGCCTTCAAAAAATATAAACAATATAGCTCAAGTTCAAGGAATTCATGACCAGTTATGATATGATCTAGTTAGTGAGGAGTTCAATATGAGGAATATGAGCTATTTATCAGCTCGATGTGAATCCCATGAGTATTCATTGCTAGTTAAGATCGTCCTCTAGCGCCCTATTACAAAATGATTTAAGATTTTGAGTATTGATGCTTATGATGAGACTTCTGACCCATATGAACATGTTGATCACTTCAGAACCATCATATACATACACTTAACTCATTATGCTCTCCTTTATTAGCTTTTTTTCTGCAACTCTTTAAGCCCAATAACACACTTGATTTTATTTGCTTTCAAGAGAGAGCATTCATAATTTTGATGAGCTCACTAATATGTTTACAAAGCAATTCACTACAAATTGAAGGATCAACAAAGACCCCTTTAACCTCTACAGGATTTACCAAAGTGAGGCAGATTATTGAAGAATATTTTTTTAAGATTCTTTGTTGAAGTTTATCAGATTTCAAAGGTAGATTTAGAGTTATTGAAAGGTGTATTCTTGGGAAGACTACATCCTGATATTTAATATTGTTCGTTGAAGTTGAAGAAAATTCATTCATATGTTGATCTCATTCACTATGTGGAGATACAAATTGCTACTAAAAAAAGTTGTTAATATGCATAAACAACAATTTGTGTCACTTGAATGGAATCTTAACAAACACCTCATAAAGAAGTTCAAGCATCTCCATGAAAAGGCTACAACCCTTAAGGGAAGTAGGGTGCCCCCTTAGTGATAGAAGTGAGAATCTTACTTGAATAAGGAATACACGTTGCTTAACCCATCACATGTTGACAAACTGATGACAAGTAAAGATAAGGAAACTCTTAAGTGGCCACATTCATTAAAGTTGAATGTGAGAAAGTAAGAGCAATAATGTCACTTCCATCGAAGTATTAGTCATAATATTGAAGCATGTTATTTGCTCAAAGATGAGATCGAGAGGTAAATTTGGCTAGAGTATTTAGGCCAATTCATACAAAGTAAGATCCTTAAATGCCTAACTTCTCTACTCAGGGACAGTAAGTCCAAAGGCAACAACGGTAGAATTATCAGATTATTTGTGAAATAACAACAATTCTAAGAAGGGGCTCACATGTCCACAACTATAATAAAGTCTATAACATTTAAAATTGAAATGTCTAGATGGAAATAATATTCCTCAAAATTCAAAAATGAATAATCTTTGCATAAATTATCAATGATTAGTACAATCATGCTATTGTAGTTGTTGTTCATTGGTGTCCAATCACCACCATGTATCTATGTGTTTATTTTCATTTATGTTCCTTTCAAAGTTTGGTGTACCTGATGTTTTCTATGTAATGAACTATGTTTTTTTCTCTATATAAAAAACTTTTTTTAAAGCAATTGTGATTGCGTTCCAAGAAAATTTAGAGCCCCTTTACAGAGTTATGTGAATGACAACCTCACTAGGAGGCAATAAATAAAAAAGAAATGATAAAAATTTATCAAACATCATTCTTAAATATGATTGCAATCATATTTTCAGAAAAATAATATGGTCCATTTTGACCTTTGACCATTTTGACCTTATTCCAAGTTAGCCAGTCCTAGGGAGACTTGTTTCAACTTTATTTATAACAAATTAACATCATCGAACACTTTCAATTAAATAATCTTGGATGGGCCTTACATCCTTAGTAGTTTTCATTTGCCTTTATCCATAACATGTTAACGTTGTTGAGCACATCCAGCTAAACAATCTAGGATGACTCTTTTATTCTTGGCAAATTTCATTTGACTTTGTCCATGATATTTTAATTTTGTCAAGCACCTTTAACTAAACAACCTAGGATTCGTCTTACATCCTAAGTGGATTTCATTTAGCTTTGTTCATAATAGATTAACATTATCGAGAACTTTCAGTTAGACAACCTAGGACTGGTCTTACTTGGTAAATTTCATTCAACCGTGTTTATAACATATTAATGTCATTGAAAACAAATAACAAAACAACCTTGGATGGATTTTACATCCTCAATGGATTTCATTTGGCTTCTTTTATTATAGGCTACAATCATCAAGTCGATGCTTCAACTAATTATCCTAGGATAGGTAAATAATTATTGGTGGATTTCCTTTGTCCTCTTCCATTACAGGTTTTGGTCATAGATCAGATGTTTCAATTAACAACCTAGGGTAGATCATGTATCCTTAGCAAGGGCGTTTTTGTCCATCTCTGACGACACAACTTAGGATGAGTCAACATTATACAAGTAACTCCAAAAAAATTTTTGTTAACTCTCAACTCATTTTGCAATATTCCAATTCAAGGTTACAATGAAAATAAATAATGAAGTAACAATCAGAAAATGTAGTGTAAGAATATGCGTTATCAAAAAGTGTAAAAAGCTACATCTAATAGACCTAGAGATGTATAGCCAAATACATTATGATAATATTAAAAAACTAAATCAAGCAAAGTGAAACCAACATAGACAAACACACCATCACTATATATTAATGCCATGTCAAGCAAATAAAAGATGACAAAGTTTAAAACACCGGCATAAAAAATGTAATAAGTCAGTAGACAAAAAGTAAAAATCTACTACAATATCCTCCTTCTCATCAGGAATACACCTCTACAAGTCGTTTGTAGCTTCACCCCTTTTCTGACTAAGAAGAGGACCCTTAGATGATTGGTTGGAAGACATGTCCTCAATGTTTTAATATTACATCTGTGAACTCCTTTCTAGAAACTCTTTTCTTGCACATTAGATCTACAACTTTTTGTTCTCCATTTGAAGAGCCAACATCTTTGCTTTAAAAGCTCTTATAACATCAATATTTTTACTGAGAATAACTCTTACCTCCTGATATCACAATTTGATGTACTGGCTTTGTGTATATCTTCCTTAATTTCAGTCTTTGGCAAAAGTGCAAAAACTTGACCCCCTTTCCGAGCTGATATATAATTTTATGTTTTTATAACGACTACTCCTAATGATGTAGGAATTAAATTTTCTAATTATTGATTTCAAATCTTCACTAGGATTGAAACACAAGTGCACATATCAATTAAGTAATATATGATTTCTTTTAAAACCGAAGTATCGATCCCATACGGAAGGTGAAAAATCTTCTTATGACTTGGGAAAAATTTACTACTAATTTATCTAGGAAATAAATATCTAGGAAATAAGGTCGCGAGTTTATGTGAAAAAAGAATTAACCAATTTCTACTAATTCAGTTTCAAAACTTAAAGAAAATTCTAAGAGTTTCTAAACTGATTAGTTGTAAATAAGTTCAAATTATGTGAAAGTCTTTCACCTTGTAATGAGATCATAATCAGTAGGAATCAAATATTTAAAAGTTTAAATGTAGTATAGTGACAACTAGGAGCATAACTATTCAAATTACCCTCTTCCTAGTGCATAAATAACAATGCCTAACCTAGAGTAGAGTTCCTAAATCCTTGGTTATGCTGAGTAGGTTCTAGTCTGTCACTCTAAATGACCCATTGTGCCCACAATTTTTAGACCAACCTAGCCTTAAATTTGAAACTCTAGATCAAATTGGTTAAGGTTCTAGCCTGTCACCCTAGAATCACCAATTTGTACCCATCAAAACTTATCTCCCTATCTATTTGCACTAACCTATGGACTACCTTATCATCCACTAAATTAATATGATTCTTACTAGTTGAGGAATGCATAGCCCTCTTATTATGGATTCACAATAAGTTTAACATATCAATTGGTCAAATTAAATATGTAAGTTAAGTTCGAAGTAATGAATCATCACAAGTATGAAATAAGAGAAATCTTAACTATTTTTAATCCTACACATGATTATTTCTTAATAAAGAAAACTACCGAAACTTCATGGGGTTAACACAACAAAACGTGATTTATATTAAAATTCAAGTTTACACAGTAAAACAAAACTCAAATAAAAATACAAAGTACTTATCTTACTTCTCCCCAAATAAATTCTTTTAGGTTCCTTTGATGAATTCTCAACTCTCCTTACAATTTCTCTCTAAGACACACACACACACCCCAAAAGACTCTCACAACTAACCAAGAGCCCCATACACTACCAGCCATCACCATTTTTGGCATCTCTTGACGTCTTTTATGATAACTCTCAAAATCTGTAAGAGTCACTTCAGATACCCCTTCAAAATTCATCTAAATTCAATACATAAAAATTAAAACAAATTTTGGTGCCTAGTGATACACCTGAAATATATAGTGTTTTTAGACACATTTTTATACCTATTTTTTAGATATTGCGCTTTAATGGAAGGTATTTTTGTGTATTTCTTGCAGATATAACTAAAAAGGGTGAAAATGCTTAAATGAGTGAAAAATGATCAAATTTGGAGTTACAAAAAATGAAAAATGTGCAAATGAGTTTTGGCGCCTGAGCCCCAGATTCAGAGCTTAAGGACCAATTAAACAGAGAAGGTCGTGTCTAAGTGCCAGAGGCCTTACGCTTAAGCACCAGTGGCAGTTACTAGACGAGTAAAGTTGGTTTTTGCCAATTTTGAAGAGGTTTTTGAGGCAACCATTGGCTTAATAGGTGGTTATAACCACCATGGACAAAAATTATCACGAAAGGATGGATCTTTTGGGGAAATACATCAAATCTAGACAAATTTTGAAGAGTTTCCAAGGCACCTCTTTGAAAACTATAAAAGAAAGAAGCGAGGACTTTGAAAACAGTCCTAAAAAATACTTGGAAAGTTTTGAAAGTGCTCATTTGGGGAGTTAGTTCGGAGAGATTTTCAGGCACCACTTTTACTATTATTTTATCGTTTTTGTTAGTTTATTTTGAGTGATTGTAAAGAAAAGAGATTTAAAAGAACTTTAAGATTTTGGTAGAGAACTTAGGATAATTTTTTATCTTTTTGTTTTAAGACTACTTTTGGTTTCAATTGAGACTTGTTGTTGGTTTGAAAATGATTTCTACTTTTAAACTAAAGTGTGGTTTTATTTTCTTCATAGATTCTGAGTAGTTTTCTTTATCTTTCATTTTAAAATGATAAGTAATTAAGTTTTGCATGGGAATTGGGGAGAGTATTGATCTTTAATGTTGGAATAAGTTATGATGATTTAAATCCATGCACTTCATTTACTTCTTGATTTGGCCAATGGAGATGTTAAAATTTGTTGTGGGAACATGTAAGAACCGAGCTGGTATTGTCTCAGTCAACAATTGGAAATAATCACTTGATGTTGTATGAATGAGAATGTAGTTCATATGATTGAGTGCAAAAAAATAGGAAAATATTCATTGAAGGGTGTAGAGTTAGAGGACTTTAAAGTGACAGGTTAAAGCCCTGAACTTGGTTTATTGTTTTAGGTTCTGATACGAGATGTTAGCCCCCAGGTGGAGGGAATTGATCAAACTCTAGAGTGAGAGCTAGTATCTTCCCTACCTAGCCGGTCTTCAGAACTATTCAAACTTTAAATTAGTCAATGTTCTTTATAGCATCCCTAGCAAGGGTAAAGAATATTATTGCTCCTATTTGGCACAACACAATTTGCATACTTCCACAATAGAATTCCTATATTTATTACCGATTCATGATAAGAAGAAAGATATTTTTCTTATTAAGTGCTTTTCATCTACAAAACTCTAGTTATCTTTTTACGTCGTTACTGTTTTGTTAAAATATAAAAAATACTAAAAATATTTGAATTTTTATTACTGTAAAATATATTCAATTTAAATAATTGTCTTTTTAAAAATATAAAGTTTTCTAAAAGTGCATATTGTATAAATTCTCTGTGGGTTCGATATTCAGGTCTTAATCAAAAAGTCCTATATTACTTGAGAACGATACGTATACTTGCGTAGTATCCATATATATATATATATATATATATATATATATATATATATAT
>NEWO01000140.1:905673-922995 GCA_003013225.1 Phalaenopsis aphrodite
TAAAAGTTAAATTCTTATTTTTCTTTAGGATCAAATTTTTGGTTTTGTTGTAAAGTAAGGAAATATAAGTGAAATATAATCTGAATTATTGTTGTACTTTGCATATTAGTAGTATCAAAAGCGATCAAGTTTTTGGTGTCGTTGCCGGGAAGTCGAAAGCAAAATTTCTATTTTTAGAAAGTCTTTTTTAAACCTTAAGTTATCTTATCTTATTTTATTTTATTTTGTTTATTTTATTTTATGATAGTGTATGCGTAATGCAGGTTCTGAAGGACTAGCGCCTACAATTCTGAATTAGAAGGAACTATTAGAAAAATCA
The DNA here is from genome assembly GCA_003013225.1 of Phalaenopsis aphrodite. NCBI lineage: Eukaryota > Viridiplantae > Streptophyta > Magnoliopsida > Asparagales > Orchidaceae > Phalaenopsis > Phalaenopsis aphrodite. Next base: position 905,993 of record NEWO01000140.1, read on the forward strand.
GAAAAACCAAAAAAAAAATACAAATTTTGAAAAATCCAAAAAAAATATATATAAATGACAGACTAAAATAATCAAAATGCTGAAATTCATCAAGAGTTTAGAACTTTAAGAGATTATGTCAACTCTATTATAGATGAACTTCATTGTAGTATTCAAAAACCTACTGTAGTGGCTAATTCATTTGAGCTTAAACATGTTATTATCCAAATGGTATCAATAATCAATTTGGGGGATCACCAACTGAAGATCCAAATTTACATATTGCCAAATTTCTAGAATTATGCGCTACATTTAAATACGATGGTGTATCAGATGATGTCATAAGACTTAGGTTATTTCCTTTCTCACTAAGGGATAAAGCTAAGATGTGGTTGAATTCATTAGCACATGGATCTATCAGAACTTGGGGTGATTTATCACCAAAATTTCTTGCTAAATATTTTCCACCATAAAAAACTACGAAGCTTAGAAATGATATTACATCTTTTAATCAGTTTGAAGGGGAATCTATTTATGAAGCATAAGAAAGATTTAAAGAGCTCTTAAGAAAGTATCCACACCATGCTATACCAAATTGGTTAATAATTCAAACTTTTTATAATGGGTTAGTTGGATCTCCTAGATCATTTATCGATGTTGTTGTTGGTGGTTCATTGATGTCAAAACCATTTCATGATGCCTATGCTTTAATTGAATAAATGACTACTAATAATTTTTAATGGTCTTCTGAGAGGGTAAATCCTAAGAAAGTAGCGAACATTCATGAAATTGATGCATTTACCATGTTAGCAAATCAAGTTGCTACAATTTCAAGGAAGTTAGACCAATTTGGAATGAATTTTTCTCAACCAATTTTGATGATTGAAGATAATTCTTTAGGTCAAATGGTAGATTCTCAAGCATCATTAGAAACTTTGAATGTCATAAATAATAAGCAAAATAATCCATATTCCAATTATTATAACCTAGGTTGGAAGAACCATCCCAAATTTAACTGAATAACAATTCGGGTGGTTATAATCAGCAATGGGGGAACAAACAAGGAAACCCATTGGGAAACTGAAATAACCAAGGGAAAAATAATTATAGATCTACTTATCCTCGAGATTTCAATAGTAATACACAGTTTAAGGAGAAGAACTTTTCTATAGAAGAAGTGGTGTTACAAATGAGAAATCAATTACAAAGTCAAGGAGCTACAATTAAAAATATTGAGAATCAACTTGGGTAAATAATAAATTCATTAAGTAATGTATCCCAAAGAACACTTCCTAATAATACTGATTCAAATCTAAAAGACCAGAATAAAGAATAAGTAAAAGCCATTCAACTTAGAAGCGGAAGAAAGTTGGAAGGTCGAGTTCAAAAAGAAATTGAAGTAGAGAGAGAAGAAATTGAAGAATCAAAAGAGGACACTCCAAAATATTTTGAGAGACCTATTTCTCTGCTGAAAATTAATTTGAAAAAACCACCACATCCATTTCCTCAGAGACTTCGTCAGCAGAAGTTGGATAAGCAATTTTCAAAATTTCTGGAAATATTTAAGTAGCTTACAATTAATATTCCATTTGATGAAGCCTTAGAAGCTTACAATTAATATTCCATTTGATGAAGCCTTAAAACAAATGCCAAGCTATGTAAAGTTTATAAAGGATATTCTCAACAGGAAAAAGAAGTTTGAAAATAATGGGACTGCAATTAGTGAGGAGTGTCGTGTGATAATTCAGAAGAAGCTTCTTGAAAGTCTTAAAGATCCTGGTAGCTTTACAATTCCATGTGTATTAGGAGACATATTTTATGGGAATGTTTTATGTGATTTAGGTGCAAGCATTAACCTTATGCCATTATAAATATTTAAAAGATTGAAATTAGGAGAAATAACCCATACTACTATAACTCTGCAGTTAGCAGATCGTTCGATAACATATCCTAAAGGAGTTATAAAAGATGTCCTAGTGAAAGTGGATCAATTTATCTTTCTTGTTGATTTTATTGTGCTAGATATGGAGGAAGATAAAGAGATACCTATCATTTTGGGGAGACATTTCCTAGCCACAGGAAGTGCAATGATAGATGTGTAAAAAGGGGAATTAACAATGTGTGTCAATGATCAAACTGTTACTTTTAACATTTCAAACTCAATGAAATACCCTGCAAAAGGTAAAGATAATGAATGTTATAGGATGAAAGTTATAAAATATCATAGTGAATGTCATTTCAAGACTACTTATGAAGAAAAATTTGAAGAAAAAGATTTAGAACACGATCAAGAAGAGGAATTAAATCAATGTGAATATCTTTTTAAGAAATATTCAAACTATGTTCGAGAAAGTTTTGAAATTATGGACACGATAGACAAAGATAAATCATTTTGTCCATCTATTGAAAAACCTCCAGAACTAGAGTTGAAGTTACATCCTGATCATTTAAAAAATGCCTTTTTAGGAGACTCCTCTACTTTACCTGCTATAATTTCCTCAAAATTAACAATGGAAGGAGAAGAAAGGTTGATGAAAATTGTGAAAAATTTTAAGAAAGCCTTTGGATGGACAATTGCTGATATTAAAGGAATCAGTCCTTCAATTTGTATGCATAGAATTCATATGGAAGAGAACTGCAAACCCAGGGTTGATCCGCAAAGGAGACTGAATCCTATTATGAAAGAAGTTGTTAAGAAAGAAATTTTAAAGTGGTTAAATGCTGGAATTATCTACCATATTTCAGATAGTGCATGGGTTAGTCCAATTCATTGCGTTCCTAAGAAAGGACGAGTAGCTGTAATTGTAAATGAACATAATGAGTTAATACCTACTAGACAAGTTATAGGATGACAAATATGCATTAATTATAGAAAATTAAATCTTTCCACTAGGAAAGATCATTTTTCATTACCCTTTCTAGATCAAATGTTGGATAGACTAGCTGAGCATAAATACTTTTATTTTCTGGATGGATATACTTATTTTCACTAAATTCAAATTTCTCCTCAAGATCAAGAGAAAATAATGTTTAACAGTCCTTATGGTACTTTTGCTTTTAGAAGAATGCCCTTTGGTTTATGTAATGCCCCTGCTACATTTCAAAGATGTATGATGGCAATTTTTTTGTGATTTAATTGAAAAAGGGATTAAAGCCTTTATGGATGACTTTTAAGTGTTTGGAACTTCATTTGACTCATGTCTAGAACATTTATCCAAAATTCTTAAGAACTGTGAAGAAACAAATTTAGTCCTTAATTGAGAAAAATGTCAATTTATGGTAGCAGGAAGACTTGTATTAGGTCATCAAATATCAAAAAATGGTATTGAAGTGGATCCTGTTAAAATTCAAGTGATCTCTAATTTACCTTACCCAACAAATGTAAGAGAAATTAAGAGTTTTTTAGGACATGTTGGATTCTACAGACGATATATTAAAGATTTTTTAAAGATTGCTAAGCCTTTATGTCATTTACTGGAGAAAGATGCAATTTTCAATTTTGATGAGGAATGCCTAAAAGCTTTTAAATTATTAAAAGAAAAATTAATCACTACACTAATTATAGTTTCACCAAATTGGAAAAAACCTTTTGAATTTATGTGTGATGCTAGTGATTATGCTATAAGAGTTGTTTTAGGACAAATATATGATAAAATTTTCAAAGTTATTGACTATGCTAGTAAAACTCTTAATGAAACTCAAATTAATTATACAGCAACTGAAAAAGAGTTATTAACAATAGTATATGCTTTTGATAAATTTAGATCATATTTAATTAGAACTCATTGTATAGTGCATACAGATCATTCTGCTATTAAGCATTTAATGAAAAAGAAGGATGCTAAACCTAGACTTATAAGATGGATTCTTCTTTTACAAGAATTTGATTTTGCAATAGTAGATCAAAAGGGGATTGAAAATCAAATTGCTGATCATTTGTCCAGCTTGAATTAGAAAAATCACTCTATTTTGAAAATGAAATTAATGAACATTTTCCTAGATGAAAAATTATTCACTATTAATGAGTGGTGTATTATGTGGTATGTCGACATTGTGAACTTTATTGTTAGTGATATTATACCCTATGGAATGACATACCAATAGAAGAGGAAATTTATTTCTGAAGCTAAGACTTATTTTTGGGATGACCCATTTTTATATAAATAAGAAAATGATATGATTATTCAAAGATGTGTACTATTATAAGAAAATTATGAAATTATCTAAAAATATCATAATTCTAATTTTGGGGGACATTTTGGTGTTGATAAAACAACATACAAAATTTTACAATCTGGATTTTATTGGCCTATAATTTTTAGAGATGCTAATGCTTATATCAAAACTTGTGATAGATGTCAAAGAGTAGGCAATATTTCTAGGAGAAATGAGATGCCCCTCAATTATATGCTAGAAGTTGAAATATCTGTTGTTTGGGGATCAGGTTTCATGGGACCATTTATACCATCATTCAAAAATTTAGATATTCTGTTAGTAGTGGACTATGTATTCAAATGGATAGAAGCTGTTGTTTACCTCGATGTGATGCTCAAAGTGTTTCAAAATTTTTTAAAATGAATATATTTTGTAGATTTAGGATGTTAAGAGTTATCATTACTGATGTGGGAAGTCATTTCAGAAATGTCATAATAGAGAAGTTATTAAAGAAATATCATATAAATCATAGGATTGCTACTGCTTATCATCCTTAGACAAGTGGTTTGGCTGAATTATCCAATCCGAAAATTAAAAGAATTATGAAAAAAACTTTGAATCCAACAAAAATGGATTGGTCAGTCAAACTTGACTATGCTTTGTGGGCTTATAGGATTGCATATAGAACTTTTATAGGAATGTCCCCATGCAACCTAATATTTGGAAAAGCTTGTCACTTACCAGTTAAACTTGAACATAAGGCATATTGGGTGATTAAAGATTTCAATTATAATTTGAAAGATGATGATGAGAAAAAATTGTTACAATTAAATGAGCTTGAAGGATAAGGAATGAATCTTATGAAAGTGCTAAAGTTTATAAACAAAAGATGAAGATGTGGCATGATCGAATGATTCTTACTAAAAATTTTCAGCCAGGACAATAAGTTTTGCTATATAATTCAAGGTTAAGATTATTTACAGGGAAACTTAAATCCAGGTGGATGAGCCCATTTATTGTAATGAAAGTTTATCTTTATGGAGCTGTGGATATTAAACATACTAAGTCTGAGAAAATCTTTAAGTGAATGGACATAGACTGAACCCTTATTACATAGGGGATCGGCAGAAGCTTAATGATGGAATGATGTTGGGTTAACCAGAGTAAGCACTGGTTACGTTGGGCTGACAAAGTAAAACCAAGCGCTTTATGGGAGACAACCCATAAGTATCAATGTGTTTTTATTTTTGTTGTTGTTTTATGTGTGATTAAAAAAATTGGGGTAGTATTTCTTGAGACTATTATGTGTTAGTATTGATTTTAAGACTTAAATTAGTGATTTGGACATGTTAAAATGAGAATTTGGACTTTAAGTTGACCTGTGCAAAAATGTGCACTAGCGCTTAAGCGCGACAGTTTAAAAACATGTGCAAAATTAATATTCTAGAAGGGAGAACTGCTTATAAGTTAGCAAAAAATGTGCCAAGGCAATTTTTAAATGTGTCTAGGAGTTATTGGAAGAATTTAGCTATATAAATAGAAGGGTTTAGAAGGAATTTCACCCCAGATCCTTTCTAGCCCTAAAGCCTAAAAGAAAAAGAGAATTTAAGATGATGTCTTCATGGGAGATGGATTTGAAGAAGAAGGAAGATACCATGAGAAAGAAATTCATTAGTCAAAGTGCATAAGAGATGTATAATAGTTTCTTAATTGTTAGTATTGAGGGATATCAGAGAAAGTCAACAAAATTGAAAATACCATGTCTGTACTGGAGACTAAAGTATTGGAAATTCATGCAAAGCATATTGGATGACAATTGAAAATGCAATTTAGTCACACTAGGTATATAGAGGAAGCAGATAAGGAGATGTTTCTTAAGCAAAAGTAGATTGAAGAAGATTGCATCATAGCATGTCACCACTGTCTGTTTTATCAACTTTATGTTCCAGTTGCCCCTGGAGAGACTAATGAAAGACTTGAATTTATTCCTTCTAATGAAGAATGGAATTAAGTTCTATGTTTGTTTTTGTGTGATTAAAGTTGTTGTCTTTAAGTGTTTTTAGTGTTTAAGACATGTGTTAGTGTTTATGTGACTTATGTGTTTAATTGTGAATGTGTGTTAAGTGTTTTGTACTTAGGAAAATTTTCTCATCTGAGACTATTTGGACTGAAAATTAAGTATCAATAGTATTTGTACTTGTTTGCAAATTAATATAAGTTTATTTTTGTGAAATTTTTGTGTTGTTTTAGCCTCGAATTAAAATAGTTATTAAAGAGAATTTTGAGAGAGAGGAAAGTTATAGGAAGTTGAAAATAGTCAATTAAGTGCTATGAGACCATTTAGGAGTGGTTTACAAAAGAAAATAGTGCATTTTACTTAGATTTGAAGATTTTAAAAATAATGCACTGGCGCCTAAGCGCCACATATCACGCTTAAGCGCGAGCTAACCTGAGAGGCAGGCACTTAAGTGTCACTTACCCTCGTTTAAGCGTCGGTTGACGAAAACTGGACCGCGAATGGTTAAAAGTAAAATTTTGGTCAAAAACACCATTTTTAATGCCTCCCGTCATCTTCTACCTCTCAAAATTGTGATTTTTAAGGGCTAGGGCACACCATTAAGTGGAGATTTCTTGGTGGAATCAAGAAAAATTTGCTAGATTTAGATTCCTTGAGGTAAGTGCTTTACTTCTTTGCAAAAATTTTGGATTTTCACCATGTATTTTGAGCACATTTGGAGAAATTTAAAAATTCACTATTCATGGTGAAAAATGAGGAAAAATCTATGGAAATTGCTTGGGAAGTTTAGTTTTTTGCTTTAGGAAGTTTAGTTTAGTGATTTAGACTTGATTGTTGAAGTTATTCTTGGAATTTATAAAATTTATAGAATGACACCAAGAATGAAGAGGAGTAAAGGAAAAGGCATGTTTGATTCGAGCAAATTTGTTAATTTGAAGGCTCAAGATCGATAGAGTGACGCCCTACAGTCACGAAAATTGATTCAGGAGCAATGTTTTAGAAATTCGGGTGAAGAAGTGGAAGATTTAATTGTTCTTCGGCAGTGGGAACAGTTCTGTTTTTTCTCTGCTGTAGCAGTGATTTTTGTTGTGAGAGAGTTCTATTCAAATCTCCCTGAAGTTGAAGACAATTGAGTTATAGTTCGAGGAAAGTTGGTACTTTTTTCACCAGAGGTAGTCAACTTGTTTTACCATTTACCACCGGATACTTTATATTTTTATGCAAATTACAGTCCTACTGAAGCGGAGTTAGAAGAGATTATTTCATAATTGACTATTAGGAGAGGACTTTGGAAGATTACCAATGAGAGGAGAGTAAATTTCCTAACTTCAAAGTTATGTGCACCTTCAAAAGCCTAACACTATTTCATTTCTGCTCATCTGCTTTCGACCAATCATCTCAGTGAAGTGACCAGATAAAGAGCGACGTTGAACTATTGTATTCAAGAGGGAAAGCTCATCAACATTGGAGCTTTGATCTGTCAGACTATCATCAGTTCTGCTATATCTTTTACAACTGCAGGTCTGGGATTTGCTTCCTTGATCTTTTTTTCGTGCGAGCAGGCTGGGGTTAAATATGATAGTTGGTAGGAAGTTTTGTTACCTTTAAAGCCCATCACGAAGGTGAATGTGAAGACTTATTCTGAGCATTCATTTTTTGGCTGGAGAGGAGATTTTTTAGGAGCTAGGGAATGGAAACGTCTGTTGCATCTACCTCTGTTGCTTCTCCATCTAGACCATCTACTTCACATGCTTCTACATCTTAAGGTGAGTCTACTCATACCCGAGATGAGTTATTGCAGAAGATGATGGATAATATCAATTTTACCGCTGATAAGGTACAAAATTTATAACGTTTTGTAGATCATACTAATAGTTATAATGGAAGGAAGAGTGATTATGAAGAGAAATTCCACTCATCTTTGGAGAGCCTGATTAGAGGTGACCCAGGAGTGTAATTTCCTCCATATCCTCGATATCCTGATTATGAGCCTGTAGAAAAATGGTATAGCGGTTATTCTAAGGATGAAGAGTAGAGTTCAAAGATTCATTTTATGATTGTAATATGATATGAACTATGTGGTCTGGGCTTGCTACATTTGCATCTGTGTGATGTTTTGGACTTTTATGATTTATTGTTATTGTGATGTTGTGTTTTGTTAGTGATCTGTTTTAACATTCTAGGGTAGTAACAATTGATGTGTGTTTAATACTGTTTTAGTTAGATTAGGATCGAACTTAATTCTATGTCTTTTAAAAAGTTTAAAAATCTAGCTAACTTGGATCTTAAATTTAAATTTAAGAAACTGCTACCCTGTGTTTTTCTTTTATCATGTTAGTTTGTTTGTTTTTATGTTGAGATCAAGAAATCAAGTTAGTGTGTTAGTTTACTATATGTTTATACTCACTGTTTAGAAGTCCATTGAATCTCTACATGTTAAAGTAAAACGAAATATATAGAAAATTTGATCAAAAATTAAATTTACTCATGTTTTTAGTTTTATAGTTGTATTATTAGTGTTTAAAGTTCTTGTTAGCATGTTATTTTTAAATTTTCATTCCTTCTTATATATATATCTAATGCTAAACTGTTTAATCTGTTAAATATTTAAGTTTAGGGGGATGAAAAATATTTTAAAAATCGGAATTTTATTTATTCTCAAATGTGCTACAAGTGAATTTGATTTGAAAAGAAAAAAAATTGATTATGTATATGAAGTTATATTAGAGAAGTAAAATTTGAATTTAGAAATGAGTAAGAAAACTTAGTTAAAATTTTTAGTGATGAAGAAAAACTTTAAGTTAAAAAGTTTTTTGATGTGAAAATGATTAATATAAGTAACTATCTTTAGTAAGAAAAATTATATTTTTGAAAAATTAGATAATCTAGACTTTTATTTTTAATACTTAAATTTCTTTTATTAAAATAATTTTCAAAACAATTATTATATTTATAAGTAAAAGACTTATATCAAGACTTTGCTTTATGAAAGGAGAAGTGGAATTCAAAATCATTAAAGGCCTATCCAGATATAGTAATCCTTGCCTGAAAAAGAAAAGAAAAAAAAAGAAAGAAAAGAAAAAGAAAAAGAAAAAGAGAAAAAATTAGGAAGGAGAAGCTTGAGGACTAGTGCATAATCAAAAAATGGTTCTACATTTGATCTTTTTAAAGTATAAGACTTGAGAAACTCTTAAGCTTATAGATATAATATAGTAAGTAAAATTATTTTTAATAAAAATTTTTAAGTGGAGTTAATAAAAGAACTAAATTCTAAATTTGGAAAATCTACAATACATTTCTTAATTAGATAGAAACTCATATTTTCATTTTTCTTAACTTTAAGAATTTCTAAACTTTAAGTTGGTCTCATTTACTGAATATTTGTTCTAAATTAGACTGCTATATTTCTAAATCTAAATTTTAGTAAATCTTAAGGAAACTCATATACATATCATACATATGAAGTTATTAAAGATTGAAGTGTCACTTGAGGACAAGTAACATTTTAAGTTTGGGGGATTTTGATACACTTAAAATATATAGTATTTTTAGACGCATTTTGTACCTATTTTGAGATATTGCGCTTTAATGGAAGGTATTTTTGTGTTTTTCTTGCAGATACAAATAAAAAGGGTGAAAAATACTTAATAGAGTGAAAAATGATCAAATTTGGAGTAAAAAGGTGAAAAATGTGTAAATGAGTTTTGGCGCCTAAGCGCAAGAGTTCCCGCGCTTAAGCGTCAGTGGCAGTTACTAGACGCGTAAAGTTGGTTTTTACAAATTTTGAAGAAGTTTTTTAGGCACCCATTGGCTTAATAGGTGGTTATAACCACCATGGATGAAAATTATCATGAAAGGATGCATCTTTTGGGGAAATACATCGAATCTAGACATATTTTGAAGAGTTTCCAAGGCACCTCTTGGAAAACTATAAAAGAAAGAAGAAAGGACTTTAAAAGAGTCCTGAAAATACTTCAAAATTTTTTAAAGTTCTCATTTAGGGAGTTAGTTCAGAGAGATTTTCAGGCACTACTTTTACTTTTATTTTATCCTTTTTGTTAGTTTATTTGAGTGATTGTAAAGAGAAGAGATTCAAAGGAACTTCAAGAGTTTGGTGGAGAACTTAAGATAAGTTTTTATCTTTTTGTTTTGAGACTACTTTTGGTTTTAATTGAGAGTTGTTGTTGGTTTGACAATGATTTCTACTTTTAAACTAAAGTGTGGTTTTATTTTCTCCATAGATTCTGGGTAGTTTTCTTTATCTTTCTTAAAATGATAAGTAATTAATTTTTAGATGGGAATTGTGGAGAGTATTGATCTTTAATGTTGGAAGAAGTTGTGATGTTTTAAATCCATGCACTTCATTTACTTCTTGATTTGACCAATCTAGATGTTAAAATTTTTTGTGAGAACATGTAAGAACGAGGCTGGTATTGTCTCAATCAACAATTGGAAAGAATCACATGAGGTTGTATGAATGAGAATGTAGTTCATATGATTGAGTGCAAATAAATAGGGAAACATTCATCGAAGGGTGTAGAGTTAGAGGACTTTAAAGTGATAGGTTAAAGCACCCAACTTGGTTTATTTTTTTAGGTTCTGATACGAGATGTTAACCCCTAGGTGAAGGGAATCGAAGGAACTCTAGAGTGAGAGCTAGTATCTTCTCTGCCTAGCAGGTCTTCACAACTATTCAAACTTTAAATTAGCCAATGTTCTTTATATCATCTCTAGTAAGAGTAAAGAATATTATTGCTCTTATTTGACACAGCACAATTTGCAATTTCACAACAGAATTCTTATATTTATTATTGATTCATGATAAGAAGAAGTATATTTTTCTTATTAAGTGTTTTCCATCTACAAAACTCTAGTTATCTTTTAAAGTTGTTAATGTTTTGTCAAAATATCAAAAATACAAAAAATTCTGAATTTTTATTACTACAAAATATATTTAGTTTAAGTAATTGTCTTTTTAAAAATAGAAAGTTCTCTAAAAGTGCATCTTGTATAAATTTCATGTGGGTTCGATATTCAGTTCTTAATCAAAATGTCCTATATTACTTGATAATGATACGTATACTTGCATAGTATCCATATATATATATATATATATATATATGTATGTATATATTCCACAAGGAGATGCATTTGTCTCCCTACATGTTGATTAAAGAGGGGGTTACATAGAAGAAAAAGCAGCTGGAGACCTTTTAATTCAATACAGGAATCATCTGTCCTCCCAAAAAAGCTACATAAACAATAGTTTGCCAAGCAATAAAACCCCAGCTATCATGGAGTGCAAAATCTGAAGATAAAGAGGGGGAAAGGAAAACCATAGCAGAGGAATAAACAATCATTTAAGATCTTGGTTAACAATTCTGAAATGTGGGACCTCAATCCTGTCACCCTGTAGTAAAAAATGAAGGGTGTGGGGAGGGGAAACAACAACAGAGAACTCCTTTAAGTTGTAACCTTGTTTGGTAAGCCAATTTGCAGGCTGGTTTCCCTATCTATAGATAAAAATATATTGCACATTTAACTGTGAAGATATTTCTCTAATCTTTTTTGTCCAATAAGTAAGGTGTCAGGGTGTAAGCTCCTCATCCTTCAGTATCTTGATTACAATAGTAGAATCCACTTCTAACCATAAGTTGTACCAGCTAGACATTTTGGCAAGTTGTAAAGCCCAATAGACAGCCACTAATTCAGTTTCAACAACATCAGCAGCCACAATGGGGATGTGGAAGTATAATAAGCATTTCCCTAAGCGATTTCTGAAGACACCCTCAACACCTGCTCCTAACTTATTAAAGCTTCCATCAATATTTACCTTGACTGTGTGGTAACCAGGAGGTTTCCAGAAAAACCTATGAACATAAATCTTGTCTGGTTGTCCCAAAGAGTAAGAGTTAGAGATGTTAAAAAATCTTCTAAACTTAATCATCTTGTGAACATAGGAAAGGCTATTTCTGACAATCTTCTCAGTTTTTGGTGTACCTTCTTCAAACTTAACCTTGTTTCTTTCCATCCAAATAAACCATGCAACAATGAGAGGTATAGAAGCATAGTTCCTCTTATTCCATGTTTGCCAGCAAGTGGTGATATTATCCCAAGTAAAGAGGTTTTTGTCAATATTCAAGTGGGCTAGCAGTTGGTGTCAGACAAGCTGTACAAAGTTTCATTCAAAAAAAAGATGGGGCAATGATTCCTCCTCCTGAATACAGAACTTGCATATAGAAGGCCCCCTTATACCCTTTAGTTTAAGAATATCATCAGTATGGAGGAGATTATTAAAGACCCTCCAACAGAAAAAATACATGGAGGGGGACAAAAAATTGCTCCAAATAGTTTTGCTCCAGGGTAGGTGTTCCCATTGGAAAATTTTAGAGTAGATGGCTTTGGTAAGGCTTTGATTTGAGAAAGACTGCCAAACAATTTTATTAGGCTTTCTTCTATTAATATTGATGCTAGCAATTTTTTCTATAGAATTGGCATGGAGAATTTTTGAAAGTTTAAGTAAAGACCAATCATCATCCACCCAACAGTCAGCCACCTTGAGGTCAGAGTTAGGGGTGCTACAGATAGAGGACAACCAATCTTTAGGGAACCAATTATCAAGCCAGAAATTTATTTCTCCATTCCCCAAATCCCAAATGAACAGATTTTCAGTAGTATGTCTTATATTTAGCATCTTTCCCCAAATTTTGGAGTCCCCTATCTTTCTTTCAACAAGTGTGGGGTGTTGATCTCTACAATATTTTCCCTTCATGAAAAGAGCCCACAGAGAAGTCTGAGCTCTGAACTTAATCCAAAGCTTGCATAAGTTGATTTGGAAAAGCTGATTAATACCCTTGAAGCCAATGCCCCCAACCAGTTGAGGTTTAGCCACTTTTTTCCAAGAAGCCCAATGCATCTGTTGCCTCTGTCAAGACCATAGAAATCTGTTAAATGCATTTTCAAGCTGAATCTGGGTGTTTTTCTTGATATTAGTCATCTGCAGGATATAAGAGGGAAAAGTAGTTAGAATGCTTTTCAGTAGTGTATTCTGCCCCCATTTGAAAGAAAGGAATGAGTTTGCCCCCATTTGAAAGAAATGAATGAGTCCACCCATTAAGGTAGGTAGTGATATTATTTATGACTTCTTCAAACTGAATTTGTCTGGTTCCTCCAGTAAGAAGCATGGTCCCCAAATACTTGACAGGAAGCTGGGAGTTTGAGAAGCTAATATAACTAGAAGCCCATTGTTTGCAATTTGGATTTGCATGTTTATTAAAAATCAGCAGGCACTTCTCTGGACTGAAACACATACCAGAGTGTGTTTGAAACTTTTGAAGAGTCTGATACACTTTCCTTACAGCATTTTTATGTGCTCTAGAGAAAACCATGATGTCATCAGCATAGATCAAGTGGGTGATGGCAAAGTTGGATCTATGATGATAGATAGTATAGTTTTGGCTTAGAAGAGAATCATCCAACATTCTAGATAAATAGTCAATAACAATAATAAACATAGTGGGGGATATGGCCCCTTGCTTCAAACCTCTGGAAGCAGTGAAAGACCCCCAGCCTTTGCCATTTATGAGAATAGAATGATTATTATTGTGAAGCCATCTATGAATCAGCTGGGAGAAATCAGAGTTGAAACCTCTAGCAATAAGAACATCCATAATGAATCCCCAACTGATAGTATCATAGGTTTTTTTCAAATCCAATTTGTATATCAAATTACCACCTCTACATGTCTTATTCAGATCATTCAGAAGTTCCTGTGCCAAGAGAGTGTTGTCAATAATAGATCTCCTCTTCACAAATGGTGTCTGATTGGGTTTAATGATGTGTTCAAGATGAGGTTGGAGTCTATTGACAATGATTTTGCTGATCACTTTGCTGATTACAGTGGCTAGAAAAATAGGTCTGAAGTGATTCTAGGTGGTTTGTATCTCAGATTTGGGGGTCAGCACAAAAGTAGAAGCACTGAAGTACTTGGGAGATTATTTCCTTGGAAAAAACTGGCCACAGCAGCAATCACCTCAGGTTTAATAATGTCCCAAGATTTCTTGTAAAAGTCAGCTGTTAAACCATCAGGACCAGCTGCTTTGCTACTATCAATGGAATTAATAGCCTTCTATATCTCCTCTTCATCAGGGATGTCAGCAAGTTTTAAATTAGCAGTGTAATCCTTCTCAGCATTGAAATAATCCAGGTCAATATGGCTTCTGGGATTGTTCTCTTGGTTCAACAGAATTTTGAAATAGCTTACAACATCATTAGCTATTTCAGCATTCTCATGAAGCCAATTCCTCTCAACTGTCTCAATAGCATGAATAGTGTTACATTTCCTTTTATAATTTATGTAAGCATGGTAGAATTTGGTATTTCTGTCCCCCTCCTTGAAGATATTCATAGCAGCTTTTTGCTTCAGATATTGGTCTTGGTAATCAATAGCAATAAGAAGTTTATTTTGAGTAGTTAGCAGTTCTTTTTTCTCAGCTAAGCCCTCCTATTCAAGTTGCTCTAATCTTAAGACTTCCTCCTCAAGCACCTGCACATTGGTGAGGACATTCCCAAAAGTCCCCCAACTCCAACTCCTCAGAGCTTTAGCAATTTTGATATGTAATAAGCTGAGTTTGATAAGAGGGTCGGTGTGTGAAATCCCATTCCAAAGGTTGACAATGTAAGAGTTGTAAGAAGGATGAGAAGACCACATGTTCAGATATATAAATGGGGAAGGGGAAGATATGTTATCTGAAGAGGTAATGCTGATAAGGATAGGTCTGTGGTTAGAACCAACAAGGCTAAGATGGGTAACAAAAGTGAAAAGGAAGTGGTTGTACCATCTGTCATTGACCAAACATCTATCAAGTCTTTCCCAGATTTTACCCCTCTTCCAAGTAAAAGCAGGACCTTTAAAGCCCAGATCAAACAGCCCAACCCTGTGGATATTATCAGTGAAAGTATTCATTTTAGTAAGGTTAGGAGCTCTACCCCCAATTTTTTCAGCAGGAGAGGCAACACAGTTAAAATCTCCCCCCACAATCCAGGGGGACTCCATTAGCTGACTGATATTCAACAAGCAACTCCACAGCTCCTTTCTGCCTTCCTTAGTACAACCTGCATAAGTGAAAGTAGCATAGCCCACATGTCCATTTATGTTAAACTTAATATGGACAAATTGTTGATGATTAACAATGATGTTCCATCTGATTTTTTTTCTACCTAAAATCCAGATTTTATTATTGGTATTGGCAAAATTAATGAATCCAGGGAATTTATTGATAAGCTTTTGATGGTTTTTGTGAACCATAGGCTCAAGAATCACAATGCACCAAGGTTTATATTTATGATTTAAATGTAAAACTCTTTTAAGAGAGAGGGAATTGGCAATTCTCCTAATGTTCCAGCAAAAGAAATTTAATCATTCGTTGGATGGAATTGTAGGGATGGCTGTGACCTTGATCTGGTTCTGCCTCTATGAAGTTGGGGAGAGCCAATCTTAATATTGGCTTTACTCTCAACCTGTTTTGATCTTCCCTGCTGTAGTTTCTATACTTCATTTACTTGTTTTCTTTTCCTTCTAACTGTTTGTACCTGTAAATCATCTTCTATTGCCTGTTGAATACCAGCAATTACATGATCCTCAGGCGCCTTGCCATGAATGTCTGTCTATCCTTCCTCATGAGGGGAAGGTGAGAGAGTGATTATAGTAATTTCTTGGATTTCCTTTCTAACTATATTGATTAGACAAGTACCTGTGTTTCTGTTTGTAGGGGAGACTTCTGATGGCTCATCTAAAGGATCCTCTGATGAAGAGTTTACTTTTATGGATGGGGTATTTCCTCAGTTCTTTGAGTGTGATCCTTCTTGTTATGCAGATGTGATTCTTCAACAAAGGTTTCTATGGCTTGCAGTAAGATGTTTCCTGTTTCATTATGATCCTTGCCAGCATTTCTTTTGATTGGTGGATGTTATCTGTAGCATTTTTCCACAGTATGGCCAAACATTCTACAATGTTGGCAATAGTATGGTTTTTTTTCAGGGACAATGTTCTGCCAAAAACCATCAGTATCTGAGCCAATCCATATTCTTTTCAATTCAGGGAGGGTGATGTCTCTTTCCACTTGTATTCTGGCCAGTGCTGGCCTGGCTTTGTTATAAGTAGGTGCATCCACTTTCAAAGGTGTACCTAGAGCTCTCCCTATGTTAAACAAGGCATTCAGCTTAAAGAAAGGAAGTGGAAGCCCATGGAACTTATACCAAATAGGACCCACAGGTGGTTCTTTACTTGGATTAAAGTCAGGAGTTCATTTTACAATTTTCATAGTAGCTCCAACAATAATTACGGATTGCTTTGCAAAAAGTCTTGCATAATCTTCCTCAATAGCTAATTGGATTAGCAGATGCCTCCCATCCATCAGTCCTATCTTCCAATTACTAATAAATTTTAGAGATTAAAAGCAATTCCTAACCAGCTCCATTTTTGGGTGTCCCAACTAAAATTTCCCTACTAATGTAAATTTTACTTCTTCTTTAAGAGAGGTTATCTCTCTATTTGTGATGAACACAGCAGTTTCTCCCTCCTTGGATCCAAGTGGGTGGATGCAAGGACTACTTCCTTTACCTGCAGCAGTATCATGAAATTCCTGAGGGAAAACCAAATGGTCCAGATCCTGTAGAACATCAGTAGAGTTTCCAACAACCCCAGCATAGGTTGCCTTGGTCCAATGAGAGTCAGTAGCAATATCAATAGGTGTAGTCATGGCTGAAACTGCAGCAGAAATAGGAGAAATCCCACCCAGCACCAGAAAAGTGTGGAAGGAACTCCTGCAGCTATAGAGCAGCTAGAGAGGAA
>NEWO01000140.1:923125-936370 GCA_003013225.1 Phalaenopsis aphrodite
TATATATATATATATATATATATATATATATATATATATATATATATATATATATATATATATATATATATATATATATATATATACATAATTAAAAGCTGGTGCCTAAGCGTCAAAAGCTGGCGCCTAGGCACCGGTTCACTTTGCTCCATTTGACCACATTTTGCTTTGTTTTTGCTCTTTTTTCTCCAAAACTTTATTATCTCTTATACCTGTAATAAAAATAAGCAAAATACCTTCCATTAAAGAGTAATATCATTAAAAATAAGCATAAAATGTATATATAAAAGTAGCACATTTTTAAGCATGTCAATTCTCCCAAACTTAAACGTTACTTGTCCTCAAGTAACTCTTATATTTTATAAAATAAATGCTTTAAATTATGACAGTGGGGTTCATTAAATATTCCTATTATTTTGCCCCAGAAATGTGATAGTGAAACTTTAGAAAAAAATTCAATAACTTAGATTAGAACTAGGGTGTAAGAATATCTAGTAATCAAGTTAGGAATTCAGATTTTCTATTTATTTGAAAAATAATTGTAA
The DNA here is from genome assembly GCA_003013225.1 of Phalaenopsis aphrodite. Lineage (NCBI taxonomy): Eukaryota > Viridiplantae > Streptophyta > Magnoliopsida > Asparagales > Orchidaceae > Phalaenopsis > Phalaenopsis aphrodite. The sequence continues at coordinate 923,671 of NEWO01000140.1, forward strand.
TTTGTCACATTTAGGAATCCTAGAATAATTAAAAAATAGAATTTTATGAGAACTCTACTAGTAAAAATTTGACTATTACATTTATAATTGATAATAAGCTTAGAATTGTAATTAAGTTTCTTCCCTTAAGATGATTTAAGTGAAGCTAATTTTTAATTAAGCATCTCCTCAAGCCTCTCCCCACATATTTTATTTTTTCCTTTTTTTTCTTTTCCTTTTATTTTCTTTTTCTTTTCTTTTAGGATCTTTTTAATTCTTACTCTTTTATGTTAGGATTACTATATCTAAATAACCTTTAAAGATTTTGAACATCACTATTCTGCTCCTAGAGTTAAAAAATTTTCACATAATCATCCTCATATTCTTCATCCATTGCCTTTTGGTGTTCATAGAATAATAAGGATATGACGAAAACTCTACACTCTGATCTCCTCTAAGAAAACTCACCAATGTGGTATTGAAAATGGCCTCATAATCACTTTTCCATTTCAGATATTATTACAAATGTTCCCAGTGATCTTGATTCTCTTACAGATGACTCTTCACAAAAAAAATATCATCCCGATGCTTTTAATAACGATCATGAAGTTCTTTCCAAATAACAAGAGGTGGAGCAACAATACTAAATGTAGAAGGTCTAGAAGAAGAGGTAGAAGGATTATCTGAAGATTAGCCTCTAGAACCAAATGTAGCATGTTCCATATAAATCTACATTAGCCTTATTGATAGTTCCATATAAATCTACATTAGCCTTATTGATAGGCTTCAATGGCTATAAGAACTCCTTCCAAGCTTCAAAACTAACTCCAAATTGTTTGCATATAGTAAAGATGAGAGAAGGGTAACCTAATCCTGCAATAGAAACTATTGTAGAAGAACTAATGATGGACTTATAGATGAGAGAGCCACCATCAATAGGTTTCATTTTTTAAATGAAATATTTCAAAATGGCTCTCTTCCAGGTCACTTCACTCAAATGGTTCATACGAAGAAGGTGAGCAGAGATAAAATAGTGTCATGTCTTAGATGAAACATTAAGCATGGAAGAAGAAAAATTTACCTTGTGGTCGTTCTTAATTTTCCATGCTCCACGCCTATCAGTTAAAAATGAAATAATCTCATCCAGCTACTCCTCAGTAGGATCAAATGATGAGTAGTAGCAATTAGGTATAACAGAGAACAATTATAAGGCATTTATCAACTTAGGGGTAAACTCTACTCAATACTTTTCCAATACAAGATCTCAAAAAGGTGATTCAAGTCCCTTTTAAATGGGTGCAATAATCAACCCTCCTCAACTTAAATTCAACAAGAATTACATCAAGACTATAGTTCATTTCCACTTGACACAAGAAAATCATCCCACCTGAAAAGTCCCAAATACTCAAATTATTTACAACAAATGGGGTAGATGGAATTCTTGATGGAGCTACACCCTGACCTACACCACAAACACTCTTCTAGATGGATCTTCTTAGCCAAATCCAAACTATTCTTTATGTTTTGTGATAAATTAGAATCTTTATGCTGCACTTCACTTAACTATTTCTCCATCAACACTACAAAAAAATGAGTTTTCACAATATTTGGCATCCACAACGGTAAAAGCCATTGCTTTTTTTTTTGCAGCACATTTTAAATAGTTGCAATTGCTAGGCCATGCAAATGTTTTTAGCATCAGTTTTATCTATTTTTTGCAAATTTTTAATATTTTTAGCAGCATTTTTTAAAAGTTTCTTTAAATAAGAACTACCAAAGATCTTTTTTTTTATACTACCATATTTGTTAAATGTGGAAAATTCAAAAACATATGGTTTACTATTGAGCATCGTCTTAAATCCATGAACAAATCACACATCATTCAACTTAAAAAATAAGATTCATAATCTGTTCATGAAGGAACTAACCATGTTGCAATATCTCTCAACTATATAATCTAAGATAGATGTTATTGTCATAGTCAAATCCAAGATAGATATAAAGGACATCATTCACTATACCTTGAATGGATATCAAGCTTTTAAAATGAAAACTAAAATAAACCTTCAATCAATCCATCTAGATGATTTTTACTCACTATTATGTAGTGAGGAAACCAACTTGGCAGTTGAAGCATAAAGGGAGTTACATTTGACCATTCAAAATAATAATCATATTGCTTTCACTATTGCTCAAAATAGAAACAAAGGGCATTGACAAAAAAAATAATGGCAAAGAGTATCAACGAAACAATAATATCAGAGCAAATAGTTCTACATCAAAGTAATCATTTTTAACCAGAATACATGACAACTTCAATCAACCTCAAGTTAGCTGCCAACTATGTAACAAACAAGGTCATTCAACAACAAAATATTGGCAAATGACTACTTTTTCATTCCAGGCAACAAACCCAAAAGCCATGTTAGCATCTGATAATAATTCTACCCAAAAAATGGCTTTTAGACATTGGTGCTACTTCTTAGCTAAACTTAGATCAGGCATAGTTATTCAATATTAATTCAACCATATTAAGGATCACAACATATTATGGTTAGTAATGGTCAATCACTACCTATCACATATATAATTCAAGCTCTCTTGCCCACCCCATTTCATATGCTCTATCTCTCTTCCTTATTTAATGTTCCAAATTTACATTACAACCTTCTTTCGGTTGAAATGTTGGAATTTGATAACTCTTTTCCATTGTAGTTCAATAAATTTGTTTACATAGTTAAGGATATTGAAACCAACATAATCTTATTTTAAGGACCAACATGTAATGTACTTTATCCCATTCAACTAGTAACCAGTGCAACCACAACACAAACAAGTTTAATTTTGCAACAAACATCTGTCATCATCGGCTTGATAACCCCTAATAGTCAACTATGCAAAAAATAGCTTACAAAAATTCATTACTAAAAATCAACCTACTAAAACTACTGCAATTCATGTAATGTTGCAAAAAGCCAGGCACAACCATTTATCCCCTCTTCTTCATGTACATCTCAAATTCTAACTATAGTACATTCAGATGGATGAGGACCTTCCTTAAATATTTCTAATGAAGAATACCACTATTATATTTCATTTATCAACACTTTATCTTTTTGTTGTTGTATCCAATGAGTCAAAAATCTCAAACACTAAAAATATTTCAAATGTTTCAAACAATGGTGGACTAACAATTTCAAATCAAAATTAAAATCATTTATATTAATAAATGTACTTAATACAAGAAAAAAATATTTCAAATATATGACATCATATATCAGTTTACTTTTTCTTACATGTCATAGCAAAATGGTATAGCTGAGTGTGATAACACATATCATGGAAGTCTTAAGTGCCATCAAACTAACCGCTTAAATACTTCATAATATTTGACCACCCATAGTTATTATATCTACATTCTTGATTAACTTGTTCCCATCTCATACCACATGAACAAAGCTTTGTTTCAGATTCTACATAAAAGGCAATCACCGATTACAATCGTGACCTCTTTTTACAAAACAACTATTATGAATATTTTAACACATAATTGTTTGGCATTATATGAGAAATATTATCAACATTTTATAAACATTTTTACAATAGCAAATAAAATTTCTACAATAGCTAACAACCATTTCTATTTGTTTTATCTATATGTGATGGATTCATAAAAAAACAATGGAATTAGTCTCTTACTCTACTATTGTGAATATTCTAACACAATAATTTGACATTCTACGCAAGAAATATTCTAAAAAATTTATAATCATTTCTACAATAGCTAACAACCACTCATTTTACTAAGGTTAATGTAATTCATTTGGTAAAGGTTATTCAAGCTTAATTTTAAAGGATTATATGCATAAGATAATGAGAATTTAATTTAAATCCTTCAACTTTTAAAATTGGCTAGCCAATATAATGTATCTTTATAACAAGATGGACTTCTTCCATCATAAAATCAATAATGGGTCACGACTAGTCAATTTGATGCAGTTTAGGTAGTGTGCTTTTGACTTCTTGTTGTAGTAATTCCTCCACTATAGTCATATTTGAATCTCCTTAATTGTACTAATTATTAAACCTAGAAAAACTATACTTCTTATCTCATTAGGTCTTTTAGAAGAACCAACATATAGTTTCTATATTTTAGAGATAACTACTAATCTACCTTGTTAAGGAAATTTTTTTTAAAATAATATTATATTTTAATTAAAAAGATCTCATAAGGCTATGTACCAAATAGGATCTCAAATTTAAATTTCAAGAAAGTTTGTTTTTTAAGGAAGACTTAATAAGACACTAATAATGGAAAAGGTTCTCATAATTGATAAAGCCTCCACCTATCTAAAGCCACAAAAGTTATATAATTTCCAAATATCACAAACAATAAAAATTTTAGAATATTTATATTATATAAAATTAACACTGTCATTTCCGGCCCGCCCGGATGTGAAAAGTGGAGGGTTGCGTTAGGTAGTCGACAACCAGCGTAAAACTTGTCGAAAAAAATCATGACATGAATTCTTTTGATCATTGTGTAAGTGCTAGGGCATCCCTGGAAGCGACGCGTTGTATAGCTTGAATACAGTGAAAAGTATGCAAGGGCCACTACATCGGCGCCCGTGTGTAGTGTTAAATAAGCAAGGGTTTCCACATTACGGGCGAATGTGGGTAAGGAAGTTAGTCCATGAAACCAATGAAACAAATGTTAGGATAGGATATTGGAATATAGGTACTCTCAATGGTAAATTAATGAAATTAGTTGATATTATGATTCATAGAAAAATTAATATCTTATGTATTCAATAAAATTAAGTAGGTTGGAGAAAAAGCTAAGGAGATTGATAATTTAGGTTTTAAAATTTGGTATTCTGGTAAGAGTCGCACTAGAAATGGTGTGAGTATAGTTATAGATAATATTTTGAAAGATAATGTTGTAAAAATTAATAGAGTTGGAGATAGAATTATAGCCTTTAAGATTATCATTGATACTAAGATTTTTAATATTATAAGTCCTTATGCTCCTCAAGTAGGTTTAGATACAGGATCTAATGATAAATTTTGGAATGACTTAGAAGACTTAATACAAATGATGCCTCTTGAAGAAAGAATTTTTACTGAGGAAGATTTAAATGGACATGTCGGTAGAGTGATAGAAGACTTCAAAAATACTCATGGTGGCTACGGTTTTTGAATAACTAATGAAGAAGGTAGAACTATTTTAAATTTTGCTTTAGCGTGTGATTTTGTTATTATTAATAATTTATTTAAGAGAAGAGATGATCGTCTTATTACTTATAAGAGTGGATTTAATAAAACACAAAATGATTATTTTCTTATGAGAAGAAGAGATTGTCGCAATTTTAGGTGATAGCTCTAGTGACAAAAGTGTGACTTTGGGTGATTAAATTATTAAAAGGTGTGAACGATTTAGATATCTTGGGTATGTTGTTCAAAGCGATGGTGAAATAGATAGGGATATTAATAGTAGAATTCAAGTTGGTTGGTTGAAGTGGAGGAATGCTTCAGGCCTTTTGTGTGATAGAAAGTACCGCTTAGAGTGAAAGGAAAGATTTATAAGACAGTGGTGAGACCTGCAATGCTCTATGGCGCTGAATGTCGGCCTTTAAAAGAGAAGCATAATAAGAAGTTAAGTGTTGCCGAGATGAGAATGATTAGGTGGATGAGTGGCTTTACACTTAGATACAAAATGCGAAATGAATATATCCTTGATAGGGTTGGTGTAGCTCCTGTGGCTGACAAAATTAGAGAAAGTCATCTTAGATGGTTTGGTCACATTAAACGTCGATCATCTGATGATCTAATTAGGAGATTAGATGTTTTGGATTCGACTTGTGTTAAGAAAGGCAGAGGTAGACGTAGGAAGACTTTGGCTAATTGTTTTAAAAATGATCGTAATTTACTAGAACTAAATTAAAATATGACACTAAATAGGACGCAATGGAGAAAAAAGATTCATGTAGCCGACCCCACTTAGTGGGATTAAGGCTTTATTGTTGTTGTTGTTGTTGTACATTATATAAAATTAATAATATATGTTTTGAAAGGTATAAAATTTTTAAGATATCGCAAAAATAAAAACCATAAAAGTTATCTAAAAAATGTTAATAGATAAAAACCTCATAAAATACATATTTGTCTGAAATCTCAAAAAAAAAAAAAAAGACTTTGCAAGATGCATATTCTATTCCAGATTTAAAATGCAAAAATATAATAATAAGTTCAAAAACAACTTTTATCTTGAGGAGAACAAAAATACTTAGCCATTGATAATCTTTTATTTATTTAATAGCCCGCCAAGACAAACTACAAATTTGAAGTATATCGGTAATTGCCCAAAGCCTTCCTAATTTTATCTTTTTCTAGGAATATGTACGTCTTTTAAAAATCTTGGAAAACAAAAGAACTTGAAGGTAAAAGTCATCAAAAAATTTAGAAAGCATAAGACTTGGAAGATAAAAGTGTTTCAATTACTTAATCATCATGCATGGGACAACCTTCATTAGGTATATATTTTTTTATTCTCACTAAAAAAATATATTAACATTTATTACATGCTTCTCTATTAATTAACATGTTTTAAAAGGATTAAACCTTCAAAGATACACGTTCTTAAATCATGTAAAAATCTTAAAATTTTGATATGTACATCATATATCCTAATGAATATCATTTTGTTGATGACTAAAGGATTTATTCACTACATGTTGGATTTATAACAAAACCTAGATTTTAAATGTGTTCAAAACATATTCAAAGAGCCTAATCTCCCATGAAGGAAAATTCTTAAGCAAGTGTATCACTCCTACACAAAGACTAAACATTTATTAGTTATTATTACTTATATTAGTTTGGTTCAACCAAGCATACATAAGAAAAAGTGCATTCAAGGGATAGATTTGATTCAACGAACCATACATAAAAATGGTGCATTCAAGAGGTAGACAAATGAAAGCAATTATTGTTGAATCTACATGATGTGCACTCTTTTATCACCATAAATATGGGTTTTTCAAAGTCTTCTATAGCTTTCAAAATTGCAAACTCCTACATGAATTTTAAATGAGCAATTAATTATTTATGTTTTAAAGTTTCATGTATCAATATATCTTATATTTTTGCTACAATATATTTCATATAATTTTGAATGATATGAAAACTAATATTGATACTTTGCATCATTAATATTGACACCAAATGTTAAAATCAAGTTAATAATCAAGCTTCATATGAATAGTTATAATATTTGAAGAATAAAATTATAATTCTTAAAGGTAAGAGTTACATTTATTTATAAAATTGAAATAATAAAATTATAAAATTTAAAATGAGAGTTATAGCCAGTTTCCATCATGAAGACTTCTAAGGATGTAATCTAATATACCATCACTTATAAAGTTTAGAAATATTAATATGGTTTGATATGCAATATAATCTATGTTGCTCATATTTTTTAAATGATGGTTTTTTAGACTCAAAAAATAAAAGACAACTAATACATCATCATAAATTTTATTGATAAAGCAAGAATTTCAAAGTAGTGTCTGAATTAAAAGTTCCAAAATTAATGACAAGGCCAATTTTAACTATAACTTTAATAAGCTTATATTCATATAAAACACTTCAATGACATGAATTGAGTGGCATTGAAAATGATGTTTTTTGTTTCAAATGAGCCTAAATATAATTAAAAACTTCAAGGTATTAATTAATGAGTCAAATAATTTTCAAATATTACATCCTTTAAGTCAAAACAAGTATCTCAGTAAGGGTCAAATAATTTTCAAATATTACATCCTTTAAGTCAAAACAAGTATCTCAGTAAGGGAAATTCAATCATTCAGGATAGATCAATTTCATTACTTAAAACTTAAATTATTAATAAAAAGTTTATGATATAAGGAATTAGAACAAGTCTTGTATTGAAGTTTTTTGAAATTCTTACTAAAATAAATAACATAAAACTTTTAACTATAGATCCACTAATCTATGTATAAGTAAATGGTAGACTTAAAATTAGAGTTTCTTTGAAACATTATAGCTTTGTCCAATTAATGATCTCCAACAACTCGTTTGACCACTATTTCTCAGCTGTCATCTATCGACCATTATTGCCTAACGATTATATCTCTATTGCCAACATTTAATTATCACTATCAAATCATCTTCATGGAATCATTATCACCCGACCGCTTCTGTCACCCCTACTTTCTTTTTTACTTACAATTTCTACTATAATCTAAGAAGATCAATCAAGTTCTTCAAACATTTTGTTCTTGTTTTCTTTAATTTGGAGAAAGACTTGGAACTTTATAGTGTCATGCTCATAATGTGTTATTTCAATTGGGCCAGCTCATAATCACTTTTTTCAAAATTTCATGCAAAAAATTCGATATTCTTTATTATTGTTTTTATTAATGTTTTAGATCTTCTTATAAAATTAAAATGTAATTCATTCATTTTAACACCATGAATATTATTTAATACATCAATATTTTTTTTTTGTTTTTATAACATAGACATACATCTAGTACTTGACAAGAGGAAGTGTGTTGATGGCTTGACCATTAAATGATCCCCTTTTTCATGAGTCTAACAACCCCTGTTTCTTGAGCAAATGAAACTGTTAAATTTAAAGGTAATATATTATACATATTATGCCATTCTTTGCTTGATCATCATCAAAATCATGATGAGAAGAATTGAGGCAGCGTAAGCTCTATAGGTTAGCAAAAGATAATTTTCTTCTCAACTATGTTGGCATTCTACTTTATAAGAGTTTTCTATTTATATACAACTTTTTTTTGTAAACATATCTCATTTAAAATGATTTATTCATCAACCAAAGAATGATATACTCTACTATGTTCTTATTAACCATGGAACCAACTTTCCAAAGTCTCCCCACACATGCAAATTCTCAATACACTATATTACCATCATAAAAGAGCCTCTTTTTAAATAACCAAAAATGCTCATCATTGATGTGTTATTTTTAGCGTTTAGAAAAATAAATTATGGCTACAATCATTCTATCACAATGAGTGTAAAATAAAATATGAATATATCATAAATGGAGCACAAATAAACACTACATAAACATAAAAAGAGAACAATCTAAGAGAAGTGTGGGGAAGACCTTGCCCACCATTTAGACACACATGGCAACATATGTAATAAATTACACCTATAAGCCTTTTTATAATCCCAAGTATATCTGTGCTCTCAATAATTAAACATAACAACCTTTCGCAATATAAATTAACTCTCGACAATAAGCTTCACTTCACATGCATCTTTAAATGAGTCGCTCATTCAAAAAATAGTCATCATCGATAGGATATTTTGATAGAAGAAATCTCTTTCTCATGTTGTAATTGCTCGTGTGCTTGGTTCCCAAGAAAGAAGCCATACACATTGTAAGATAAAATCATAATATAATTCAAGATGATCATTGCTTTCTATCTTACGATGTGTATGGCTTCTTCCCTGAGAACCAAGCACACGGGCAATTACGATATGATCATCTTGAATTATATTATGATTTTATCTCTATCGTGTATTGAGATCTTATGCAATGCTTCCAAAATCAGAATCCTAGACATTTGCAACGTGCAAATTCATCACAAAATTGGTCATAAATACCTATTTTTTTAGTGATTTTTATGTCAAAATGATGGTCGGTATTTTGTTTGTAGCAACTTATTTATTTTTGTGACCAGTATTATCCTTTCAATATATGTTGCAGCATAAATATTTCACAAATTGGTTGTTGAAAACATAGTCAATGGTTACAAGCATGGAGAGGTTGCGATTGCAATGTTCTATTTGGACAACAACTTTTAACTACTTCTTTATTTCTTTTATCTACAGATATAAAGCAGCTAAAACAACATGATAGGATACATATTCTACTACTATTCACGACTATGTACTAAGATTCATAGAGCACAAATAAAACAATCATCCCGAAATGAATAAACTACAATATAACTAAATCAATTTTTGCATACATTAGTTCTAACGATATTATATTTAACAATTCTGCAATATTTTCATATAAATAACAAAATAACAAGTTATGATTAATGTATATAAATGTACTAATCATAGTCATCTTCAACATTTCTCAGGACAACCTACTACTATTAAAGCTTCAACATGGAACCGATGGACCCATTGACCACATATTGTGTAGCCCTTTACTGATAATCTTCCCCTGCATTATTATGATGAGGATGAAAGAAAATTTGGTGTCATGAACTGTACGTCAGGACAACGACAGGAATCAGACCACACCACCATGTATTTCACATGGTTGGATCCTCACCTCTGTCTAGACATGTGCACATATACAGACAATATAATTTCTCGATGTGGATGGGCACAATCTTGCATCCTTTCAGTTACCTCCAAATTTATATTTATGACCCTTGCATGTCACAGTTGACAAATGCTTAGTATAACAGTTCTATCATATTCTATAATTATATTCCTAATTCTTTTACATAAATATAAAAAATATATTGATATTTTTTATTTATTTAAGTTCAAAATAAAATTTATTTTGTTATACTTGATACTTGCATAAAAATTTATTTTAATCATGCACAAATCTTGGAGCATTTCAATTATTAAATACTCTAAATTTAAATTCAAGATCATCGAGAGCTTCGATTCTAGCAAGCTTATAGTTAAAATGACCATCTTGGTAAGGTGATCCCAATGAAGCCAAAATTGGTTCAATCTGAGTTTGATCAAGCCTAGATCAAATCCTTTAAACGCAATTGGAGGCGTGGATAGGTAATTAAATGGTTAAATGCGTTCTAAATCTGACAAGTTTATAATCAAATCAAGTGTCGCATCAAGCAAAATCCTATGGGCTATAGGTCCAAGTTCACTTGATTTTGACATGATTAGGGCACTCAAGTACTTATGAAATACCATTCGATCAAAGGGTTCACTCTAGGAGTTTCAATGGAGTGGTTCCGATTCATTTAGTATTTACAAAAACACCCCTCACAAAATCTATAGGTAGATCCCCACTCTCTTTATGATGGGGGACCTGAACCTGGAGGAGAATGCTAAAGGAACTAGCTCCAAGCTTTTAAGGATTCTTGAGTTGCACTACCGCTAGATTGTCACCGATTAGGCCTTGCTAATGTAAGATCACCTTACTGCCAGATCACCAGCGTCAAGTCGTCGTCATCACCAGACCACCACTGCCTTGCCACCACCATCAAGCCCCTGCCACCACCATTTTTCAGTTGCTCGGGCGCTATTGCTATATGGTTGTCGTCACCGCCGAACCACTATTGCCCTCACCAGACCACCACCGTCTGATCGTTGTCACTGCCTAACTATCGTTGTCTAGTTGTTGCCGTTATCAGACTACCGCTACCCGACCACCACTGTCGAGTTGCAGACATTGCTAGACCACTGTGATTGCAATCAGACCACCTCCATTCGACAACTGTTCATTATCTAGCTATGCCACTGCTACCCAGCCAAAACCGTCAAATCGTCGTTGACTTATTAATCCACCACTCCCCTAGTAAAAGTCACGTAAATAACCCTTGTGTAATATTGCTTTTTTCTAGTCAAGGATCAGTAAATTTTTTAATCTATATCGACATAGTAGAACTATTTAAATTAGACTAAGCCTTGTGTTTTTTTTCATAGTGTCTCATCTATCAACTCTTCCTTTATTTGTGTGATGGATTATTGTATAATGCCAAGACGTTAACCTATCCCTCTACTACCTCTAATTCTCCGACACATAATGATATTTACAATAACTTGTGACTAAGCATCAAAGAACTAATTATATTTGCAATAAAAAAATTTGGCCAAGATGAACACCATTGATTTAGTAGGAATTTGCGACTAATGCTCAAACCGACTACAAATCTCACTGCAAATCTACAGTAACCCTATAAAATTTTAAGAACAAGTGCAAAGAATGATATACCTAACACAAATTGAATTTTAGGTAAATTCAACAGGCTCTGTGGTTTACAATGTGACAGTCGCTGGCAACTATTTCATTGTATAATTAATATTAAGGCATAGTTTTACTAAAATAAAATAATCACAAGTATGATTAGAAAGTTCAATCACATTTCTTTTGCCTTAAAAAACTTTAATTCCCATTTAATTTGTAAGTCAGATTTAGTAAGAACATGATTAAAGTATTTTCAGTTAATTTTTTTCAAAAAGGTGATCAAACCGATAACCCATTCTAAATTTTAATTAAGATAAAGCATCAATAAGCTCAAAATTTTAATAACGCCAATCTTACATCCTTCCCGCAAGGGTTGTTCGACTCGTTTATATTTCGAGCTCAAAATGTGTGTTCGTGTTCAGCTCGTTAAGCTCGTTTGTTTAAAGAGCCGAACACGAGTTGTTCACGAACAAAGAGTCATTTTGACAACCCTAATCACGTAGCTATAAGATGTTAAGGGTTGTGGCAAGATTTAAAAATTTTTGTTTAATATGATGTTCAAATTATATTAAAATATCATTTGAATCTAATTTACAAATTTTTATTCTACTGCATTAATTAATACGTTTAATTGATTATAAATCTTTGTAGCATTGTAGTCAATTAATTTTTTTAAACATATTATTCATCAATATATATATATATATATATATATATATATATATATATATATATATATATATATATATA
>NEWO01000140.1:936444-946763 GCA_003013225.1 Phalaenopsis aphrodite
CAAAACGAGCTAAACACGAACAAACAAATCTTTATTCGTGTTTGGCTCGTTAACTTAGCGAACGAGCCGAACACGAGCTGTTTGCGAACAATGAGCTATTTTGATAGCTCTACTTCCCAAAAAAATTTCTGTGCGGAGTCCTGACGTAGCTCTACGTGCGGCCGAAGTTATTTCTGAGTTATTTTTAGATTATTTCTGGGTTATTTTCAATAATACCGAAATAACCCATAAATAACCCAAAAATAAAGACCGTGGGTTATTTCTGGGTTATTTCAGGATTATTAAAAATAACTCAGGAATAACCTACGTCGCATGTAGAGCTACTTCTGCAGTCCAGACAGAAAATGCGCTTCCTAATTCCCACAAAAGAATCCCCAAACATGAATGATTTACATACATACCACACAATTCCTATGTATTTACATATATACCTAACACCTAACCTTCAATTTTTTCATACATATGACATCTTATCTATAGATGCAAATATACAATTTACTAATTTTTAAAAATCAAAATAATAATATTTCTTAAGTAAAATTAAAGATTTGGCTGGTATGAAAGTAAAAAAGTGAGGTATCGGTGTTCAATATGTAAATACATAGGAATTGGACTAACAAAGTCCCAATTCCTTATACAAAGCCATTTAGTAGATATGGATGGCACCTTGTCTCACTTCATAACGCTAGCTAGTGCACCCCACGTTCATGAATGATCACTAAAAAAACTTAGAAAAAAAAAATTTTTAAATTCAACAAACAGCACACAATTAAAATCACATTAACGTGCGTGCATTATGTACCATATATAAAATATAAGCTTCCACCATATATAAAAGGACCAATATGGCTCATTCCGATATACCATAATACAATGGGTCTCTCTCTTTCTTTTCATCTTTTCCTTTGCCTTGTATCCTTCTTCATCATGGCTGCAATGGCACCTGCTGCAGCTCAGGGGACGTTAGAGGACTCAGCTGAAGAACTCTCCTTTGGGTACTATGCCAGGAGCTGCCCTAACATGGAGGCCATTGTACACAAGAAGATGAAAGATTGGACTGCTCGTGATTCCACTCTTGGTCCTGCCATCATTCGGCTGCACTTTCATGACTGCGTCGTTAGGGTGATCTTCTTCTTCTTCTTCTATCTCCTTCTTCTCCTCCTCCCCCTACTCTTTCTTCATGACCTATTCTTCATGTCTTAATTTTACATGAGTGTATTCTCACTGATAGCGGCAGACCCAGACAGGGTTCAGAGGAGCAATTATCCCCGTTAAAATGAAATTTTTATTTATATTTGTCATTTCTATAATATCAATTTTGCCCGTTCTAAAATATCGCTTTACCTTTTGTCGCCTCAGTCCCTCTCACATTAGGTTTACGGGGCAGTTTGACTCCCTCAAAAAAGGAGAAAATAATACATCAGGACTCCTAACATAATTTGCGTTAGGAGTCCAATGGTGGGCTGCCACGTGTTAAGTAGACCCGACTGCAATACACTCGCAATGACTAGTGTTAAAGATGATGGAGCCCATTTGACACGTGGCGGCCCATTATTGGACTCCGAATACATCCGGATCTCTGACGTAACATTTTTTTCTCAAAAAAGAGTACCTTTCTTTTCACATCAAACACACATCATTTTAAGAAAAAAATAGATAATACTAGTCAAAATATAGTTGGAATGAATTTTAAAACACTTGAATGTGCTTTGAGATTATTGTAATACAAGAATATTTCTTTTTCTAATCATAAATTCATTGAATTAATTAATGGAGTAGGGATGCGATGCTTCAATCCTACTGAAACACGCCGGAAGCGAAAGGATGGCGAAGGAGAGCGAGACCCTCCGAGGATTCGATGTTATTGATGACATAAAGCTGGAGCTGGAGAAGAAGTGCCCAAAAATTGTTTCTTGTGCTGACATTCTTACAGCAGCTGCCCGTGAGGCTACCGTTAAGGTAACTAATCTTCATCCGCAGCGAAATTAAATATCTGTTATTCATGCTGTTTGGAGCAGTTACAAGCTTAGCAGCTTATTAAATAATTTGTTAATGAGTTGATTAAAATTAATCTACAGATAAATTAGATGCGATAGCTATTACAATCAATTTTTTTTTTTTAGAAAAGTAAAATCGTAGTCATAAAGCTGCCACCTCACCTACATAGGTTCGGTCTGTTTTCAGCGTTTTGAAAATGCATAGGCTGCGTAAGGCTTAGGTGTGTTTTAAAATGCAACCGTACCAAATAAACTGTCCCAAATGAAAGGTAAGCTTAAGAACTCAGTTTTCAATTACTTTTCTTAAGAAATTAAAAATGCTGGGCATAAAAAAGAAGTTTTTTTTGGTTTTTTCTCAAAAATTGCCATGAACAGATTGGAGGGCCATTCTGGGAAGTTCCGTTTGGGAGGAAAGATGGCAGGGTTTCTCTTGTTTCAGAAGCTGCATCTGTGCCGATGGGACATGAGAATGTAACATATCTCATTGAGTTATTCCAATCCAAGGGTTTGAGTCTACTTGATCTTGTTGTTCTCTCAGGTACTAGATTATTTAGCTCTTTATTAATATCAATTTGAATTTTTTGTGATTATTTTATTTGCTCAATGGATATTTATTAAGAAGGGTAGATAAACTTCATTTTCTGTATAGATTTTTTTTTTGCATATTTTTGGATTATTGTAGTAATTTTAGGATGTGCTAACTCTATTTTATAGGGTTATTGTAATTGAAACTAAACTGCTATAGTAAGATGAGTTTTTCTTTCCTATTTAGGGGTGTAAACGACTCGAACACGAGAGAGCCCACTCGTTTATATTTCGAGCTCAAAAAGTGTGTTCGAGTTCGGCTCGTTTGCTTAGAGAGCCGAACACGAGCTGTTCACGAACAATGAGCCGTTTTAACAACTCTAATCTCGTAGCCATATGATGTTAACGGTTGGGGCAAGATTTAAAGTTATTGTTTATATTAAAACATCATTTGAATCTAATTTAATAATTTTTATTATATTTTCTTAATTAATACTTTTAATTTATTATAATTCTTTGCATAGTTGTAGGCAATTAAATTTTTAAAAATCTACTCATCAATATATATATATATATATATATATATATATATATATATATATATATAATTGATGAGTAGTATTTCGAGCCCGAGCACGAATGAATAATCTTAGTTCATGTTCAGCGCGTTAACTTAGCGAACAAGCTAAGCACGAACTTTTTAACCAGCCGAACTGTTGGCAAACAATGAGCACAGCCCTGTTCCTATTGAGTCGCATTTTTTTTTTGTAGAATTAGGTTCTGTTTTAATCGGTTGACCATCCGAACAATCAAATCATCCTCACATGATTACTGTACCATCTATTTGATCCTAAATTTATGCATCCTTTTCATTTTTATCCTTTTAAATATTAAATATTACATGCTATCCTAACTAAATCTCCATGAATTTAGGAGCACACACCATTGGAAGGAGCACTTGTGGCTCAATCCAGGATAGAGTGTACAACTTCAAAGGCACCAGAAAACCAGATCCCTCCATTGACACACATTACCTAAACTTCCTAAAGAGGAAATGCAGATGGGCGTCAGAATACGTTGAGCTCGATGGCACAACACCTATAAAATTTGATTCAGTTTACTACAAAAACTTAGAAAAAAAGATGGGTTTGCTTTCCACCGATCAATTGCTCAATTCAGATTCGAGAACTTCACCCATTGTTTCTGCTCTGGCAGCTCAGCCAATGCTCTTCTATCAGCAGTTTTCAGTGTCTATGACTAATCTGGGGAATGTTCAAGTTCTTACTGGTGATGAGGGGGAGATCAGAACTAAGTGCAGTTCTCTTAACCGCCATTGATTAATCTTCTGGTTTTTCCTATATATAGCGTTTCTTTTATGAACTACTGATGGGAGTCAAAATATAGCCGTTGAAAGTATATTTTAATTTTTTTTGAATTTACTTTGAGAGTTGAGTGCTGTTTCTGATACTGGCAAGATAGATGGAATGGGAAGAATGGAGCTTGTTGGTTTGAAATATAAAGTTCTATTCATTTGCTGCAACTTTGAGTATCTCTTGAATTGTTCTGAGTTGTAAAAACGAATAATATCATGTTTAAGCTAAGCACTTTTCTAAATGAATTATGGCATGTAGTTTCATGAGTTCTTAATGTAGTTCAAATCTGTGATAAAATAATAGTTCGGGTTGAATTTAGCATAAGATTGATGAGAACATTCAATGATATCACCTTTCAGTCTAGTGGAAAGATAAATGTATTTTTCCTAACATGATCAAGCCTTTATAAATTTTTTTCACTTAAACATCTTGAATTAGTTCCGATGCAATTATGTCAGATTTCGTTTTGTCTATTATGTGAGAAAATATTAAGTGAGGAGAAAGAATTTAGCTACGTGCAAAGGCCAATCCAGAAATGCTATGTGTCCAATAATATTTTATTCTAAAAAAATCAATAGAAATGCCGTGGACAATGCGGCCCGATCTAACCGGTTTAAAAAATAGCATTAAATATAAAAATACAAAATATGAGGCATTTGGCGTCTGAGTTCTTTTGGCGTTCCCGATCCTGTAATGATTTAAGATTCGGTATTTTCTCCCCACACTCAAGATTCCTAGGGTTTTCCAGGGTTTGGGTTTGGTATGTTCTTCTCTACAGTCGAGATTCCTTTGTTCTCCCAAGGGTAGTCTTCAACATTTTTCCCTACTCTTCTGTTTACTCCTTTATTTTTGCTACCTGACTTTCATCTTAGAGCTCCATTTGTTTTCTGTCTCTTAGATTAGCGATGAAGAAGTGGATAGGTTCAAATTGCAACATACGATAGCTGAGTGATTGATATTTCACTTTCCTCTTCTGTAAGTACATCCATAAATATGACATGATCTAACAAAAATAAAATTTTAATACTTCAAGACTTTTCTTACAAAAATAAATATTTTTATTAATATTCTAAAGAAGATCAAATCATGCATCTCACCCTTCTGTGCAACCGTGTTGTATCAGTTGTACTGATATAATTCTCATAATGAAAAAAAATATCTTTGTACAACCAATACAACACGGTTGTAAAGAGGAACACCAGTTACCTGTCATGAAATCTAAAAAAATAAACTTTAAAACTTCAAGCTTTAGCTTAGGAAAATTTTCATAAGGTCAAATTATGCATCCATCCATTCAGTAAAAACTTGTTATGTTGGTTGTACGGCCAGATTCGCCCGTCATAAGGCTGAAACATAAACATCATTACAAAAAATATAAGAGAAAATTTTGAAGTTTCACTTGCATTAATTAATAAAGTTAAAAAAAAGTAGTTCAATTTAAGAATATTTCTACAGTGAATCCTATGCGACCATATTATTCTGTTTTATTTCTCATTACAACATTAAAAAATTCATTAAGTCAATAATCAACTTGGGGTACCCCATTGATGGTTTCCTTATGCTGAAAGATGAACCAAATTCATGTTAATGTAAATCATCCTTAGTATATGATAGCAAAACCATGCAATAAAAATATCTCTGTTAAACATTAGGGCTTAGTAGAGAAAGGATTTTTTGTTGATGGCTCTTCAAGCTCTTTAAATATTATCTGTTTAACTTTATTTTCTATTATAATAACATCGAGCGAGAGATGACATCAAAATAATCTCAATAGAAAAGTTAAAACAACTAATATAAGGATTACTCTTATATTTATTTTTTCTCTTTTAATGAGATTTTAATATTATATTGGAAACACTCTTTGGCTGCATCTTGAAGGGGTTTTTTAAACACATATCATCATTCTCAATAGCCATTTTTTTTTCTTCAGAGGCCCCCAAGTATTAGTTCAACATTATCTGATAACTTCTTTAAGGTGTCTAACATATATTGTTCAACTTTTTTGTTATCTTGTGCTTTATAACTTATTTAATACAAATAGTTACTGATATGATTTCAGAAAATAAAACAAGAGGAAGACCAACTATTCCCTTGAGACTCTTTTTTTTAATAAAAACTCTCAATGTATATATTTTTCTCTACTTTACAAGACCAACTAATTAGGAGATACTTCTATGGAATGCTGACAACATATTGTTGGCACAAATCTTGTTATAATGGACACAAGATAATCCAATCATCTCAAACTTTGAGCAACTGCACTGTATATTAGAGCTGTTGTTGTCAAAATGAACAGTCTAAATCTTAAAATTTTCATTATTTTCCACATTTTTAATTATGTATTCAAAAGAATTGTTCTCACAATTTTTTGTCACTAGTCCACAAGCCCCATGCAGAGATATTTCTTCAAAAAAAGAGTATAGATTTCTTGTGTCGGCAACAACTTGCATAAGTATCGAGCTACACTTGAAAACGGGAGCAATCTCAAACTGGCTACATTTAAAATCCTCATCATGTTCATTTCTTGTTCAAGTGCCCATGACCTTTTCTAATCTAAAAAAAAATAATCGGTGTTGGAGCTTGTAGGCTCAAAGTTTTCAAGGTGCATATTATTTGTGGACTCACTGTGTTGTGTTGATTAAATTTTCATACAAAATATATCATTACTGAATGTTGTTGATTACTTGCTTTTGATTTTCTATAGCTTGCTTAGCTAAGAATTATCATGGAGCTTTCCTTTTTTCGTCATCTCAAACCTTTCTTGCTCCTGCTCCTCTTCCAAATCAAATTTACTCATTCATGTGTAGAATAATCTTTGAATTGTCTTATTAATATTGAAGGAATGCACTTTTGAATGAGTCTTTTTATAGATATGCCATTAGCATAAACTATATTGAGTGTGGGGCAATGCAACTTCTGCAGTTTTTGTCATTGCTTGGTCTTCATTAGTGAATTTGTTGAAGGATAGTTATCATCTATTGTGCGAGTGAAAGTTTTAAATAACTAATTTAATGATTTAATTGTCTCTTCTTATAAAATAGCTACTCCAAATAAACTATTTTGTCAATGAAAATTAACTCCAACATAAGAAAGACAAACTAGCGTATACTTCTTAAGTTAATAACTTGTATAAAAAATTATGACATCTTTAAAGCAGTCATGGTCAACTCTTGCCATGTCATTAGTCAAGAAAAAAATATTCAATCTTTCTGAGTCATCAAATTAGACATCTCACCCATATAAACATAATATCTTTAACTTTTCTTTCCTTGAATATTTGCATTAGAACATTAGTATTTTTATTCTTAATTCTTTCCATTTTAGCTTTTTATAAGTAATCTTAAACTCTTTCGATTCCATATTAAATTTTATTTAAAGTTCTTTAATCTTTGTTAAATCTAAGATTTGTGGGTAAATCATCTTTCCTGGGATAGTTAATTCCCTCATCTCGAGCCTTTCTATGGCACATTATTGTTGAATTTTACATTCTAAATTTTAATTTTAATTCTTCCAACTTCAAACTTGGATCCTTCCGTCACTTTCAAAGTACTTTAAAATCTCAACTTTGAAAGTTCACTCTTGATATTCATGTAACTTAAGTTAGAATTTTAATTGAGAGTTTTCTCTAGAATTCACACCTTTAGAGATGCAATTAACTATGAGGGTTTGCTTTTGTAAAGATACTAGACCAGATAATAAAATAAACCTTATCTTACATTTGTAAAGCACACTATAGGATGAGCTGGTATTAGTGTTCGAAATTTACGTCAAAATTTTTGGACATAAATATTAGCGTTGGATTTGCGATTGTTAAGCGAAGGATAATAGGTTTTGATCATTGCGATAGATTTTGCTTTTGATTTACTTCAAAAAGTTTAATATAAAAAGTATTCTGAAAATGATGAAACTTTAACTAGAGTTGCAACAATGTTGGCATTGAATTTATGTTGAATAAATCTACAAAAAAGCTTTACTTGTTAGCATCAGAATTTGTCTGAGGCAAATTAGATGGAAATATGATGCAAATAACCTAAATAACTCATGCCACTCGCCTAAATTTCACTTCTTTGCGCTTTGTCACTCAGACTTCCCATCTTTCTGAAACCCTCTCATGCTCTCTTGCCCCTTTCCCTCTCCAATTTCTCTCCCCCTCTCCTGTATAGGTTCACTCAAATCATCACCTTCATGAACAAACCTTTGCGATACTATCGCCATTAAAGCTAGTTGGGGAGGAAACAATTGGATCATGCTTACAGAGATCACTGAAAATCCCCTATCCTTGAACTCTACTTTATTAGAAAGCATTGAAGAAGGTAAGCTTATTCACAACTTTATTTTCATTCATATATGGTATGCATGTAAAAATTAATGTTTAAGAAATATTTTAGAAAGAGCTTGGATAGCTTAGAGTGGAAAAATTATGGAGAGAGCTCTTCTGCCTTCTCATCTTATTTATTCTCTCATTTGATTACTTTAAGTTTATTTAAGTTTGGTGCTGCCTGAAGTAGCGCCTTCAGTCTTCATTTTATCGTTTACTTAATTTCGTTGTCATTGTGGAGTCGCCAGTTAAAATTCCATTATATTGCTTTCTCTCCATATGCTTCTCAACTTTAGATTATCTTGATGATCTTGAGATATAAGAACTCAGAGAAGAAGAAGGTGGACAATAATATTAGAGTAAAAAAAAAGAAGAATGTAGGGGAAAATGCTTTCATGAGGTAAATTTCATGTTGAAGGCCCCAAAGTGTTTGGTTTAAGAACATATGATCCACCCCAACAATTATCACAATAATGTAATTCCTGGTAATGGAAACAAAAACTTGATTTACTCCCTTAAAAAATAATTGAGTTAGTTAAATTAAGTATTATTACTCATTGTGTTTCTCATGTAAGTATATGTATCGTTTCAGTATTATCGGGCTCTATTGAGTTCAAAATATCAATCCCACAAAGAACGAAGTAACAAGTCCTTTAGGTGAAGTTTTAGTCTACTATGTTGAGATCTTTCTCTGGAATGCAAATTTCAAAGGTTTTTCTAACAATTACTCCTAAAATAAACTACTAAGTCTTAGCTAAACTATCTATATCGATTGGTTTGGTGAATTTCAAGATATGAAAGATACCTTTCTCTTGTGATTGCATAAATGGATTGTAGGATCAAACATCAAGAATTACTAATATGGCTAATGATAAATAAGAGCATATATCTTATTTACCCTTTTCTGAGTGCGTAAAGAAGTTTGTTTTAACATGGTAAGTTTTTTTTGCCAGTCACCATAGAAATCCCCAAGCTATACCCATCAAAACCTATCTCCCTATCTATTTTCATTACCATATGGACTACTTTTCCTTCACCAACTAGTTCAATGTGATCTCTCTAATTGTTCACGTCATAACTCTTTTGAGTTTTTATTGGTTCATGACTAACCAGAGGAAAATATGTTCAGATTTTCATACATATTTTATACTGTTTTTGAAGATATTGCACTTTAAAGAAAGATATTTTTTATGTTTTATTGCAGGAATGATGAATTAGGGTCATTGGAGTAAAAAGATGCGAAAAAGAGCAAATTTGGAGCGAAAAGGAACAAAATGTGAAGAATTGAACTAGGGCGCCGACGACGCCATCGACTCAGCTGACGGTGAAATTTTCCCAAGACTCCAGAATTAATTCATTAAGAAGGACTGCCGACGGCGAGCTCGGCGGTTATGTCCAACTAGGCTTTGGATGAGGAGAAATTTTTAAGGGATGCTTAGATCTTGGGAAAGCTCATCCACAACTTTAAAAGAAGATCTTGGCCAAAAATTAGAGAGGTCCTGGATGTTAGAATGGTACTGGAGGTTTGGAGAGAAGATTATTTTAGTATAATCACTGGAATCCCTAAGAATAAGGCACTTGGATCTCGTTTGGCCTTAATCATTCCATGTCCATATTTGGCTAATGGATCTATTAAAAGTTGGGGTATGCCCTTATGGCTCTGTTGACCTCACTTTTGGTTGAGGTCTAGAAACTTCTTTAGTAGCCTAGGTCTAGCCATAGGACTTTCCTATTGACTAGTCTTAGAAAATTAGAAGAGGTACCCCACCAGTAGAAATTCAAAACTCTTCTTTTTACTTAACTTGAAATTCCACATATTGCTCTTAACCTCCAACATTTAGTAGGTAAGATCATTATAAGAAAATTCAAGAAGAATCTCTATAGGATTACTTGGCTTTAGGGTTGACCCTGGGTGTTGACTGGAACTAAGGTACACCATATCTTCACAATACATTAATCTATGGTTCATTTAGAATGGATATTTATCCAATTCTATGTGAAATGCTTAACTTGGTCTTTTGCCCCTAGGCACCTCCAAATTACCTAACTGCCCTTGGGACCCGAATTTGGCTAATATTCCCAAATTTTGCCAAAATACCCAAAATT